>WAAB01017501.1:0-103197 GCA_013389865.1 Piaya cayana
TGTGTCCTGTCCCTAGTAAGAATGTCCTGTCCCTAGTAAGAAGTTTTGTTATGCATCTTAATTTTTTTCCTTATTTTTTGATTTCTTATAATGAATTACACCTCAATATTATGCTCTATGCACTTTTAAATAAAATACTTTAAGATAAGTAAGGAACACTTTACTTTTCATATTCCAGGAATCTACTACTATAAAACTCCATCTCTACTTCATTTTATGTTATCTGCAATAACTCCTTTCTGTAACCTCAAAAGATACAGTATCATGGTCATTTATATATCCAGATGCCATCTAAGTGAACTTCTGTAAGGCCTTTGACATGGTTCCTCACAACATTCTTCTCTTTACAGAGGCGATACATGAATTTGATGTATGGAGTGTTTGGTGGATGAGGAATTGGCTGGATGATCACATCCAGAAGGTAGTGGTCAGCAGCTCAATATCCAGATGGNACAAGGGCAACCCTCTGTATCGATACAGCCTAAGCCTATCATTCTGGGGGGATTTATTGTTGAATCAAGGTTGGAAACAACATTAGATGTTTCTTTGACTTAAAAAATTATTGTTACTGTTGTATATGCATGGGTGCACATGATTTAAATGGGAATACTCTTCCTACTGCAGTTAGTGAATGTTTTGGCTCTGTGTACATGAGGCACCATGACACTCATAGTGTGTAAATCTTCCTTCAGGATGTGCACTAAAACCTTGTTGGTGGCAAAGTCTTTCCAGTGAGGAGTATATGGTAGGACCAATGAGGATTATTTCTGTTCTTCAGAACATACAGTTCATCTTACAATATTCAGTTTGAGGCAGATGGCATAACAGGATCACAATGCTACTGTCTCACTGCAATGCTGAGCTGAAAGCTTTGTCAAGCACTGGAGAATTACCACTTTGGAGGAGGAAAGCTAATGTGCAATAATTATGATGAAGAAGTCTCACTAGGGCTAGAGAGGGACCTGGCTTCCATATGTCTTCATAAAACCAATTGAAAATGGCCCTCTCAGTTCTGAGTTCCTGTAAAACCGTATTCCTCACATGAATGTAATGAAAAAAAAATCATCTGTCAGTCTGCAGACACTGAGTAGCACAGAGAAGAGGTGAAACACTGGGTCTTAGAAATGCACATCTTGCTGAGAAGCCCCTGGGAAGCTTGGTCTGTACATCAGTGCTGAGTACAGTTGGCATCTGAGGCCGTAACAGTGATTTCCCATCCCAAATACCACACATCTTTTGACCATCTGGAGCACAGTATGGTTAAACTTATGGTGGCTGAAGGACCTGTGAATGAATCTAAGTACATGTACTGAAGGTTCCTTCTTTGACAGCTATTTGCCTTCCACTATCAGGATCCTTCACTCAAGTGACTGATGTCATGCTGGCAATGACAAACTGTTGCAGTGATGAAGCTGCACAGTGTATGTGAACTGTGGCTGGCTGTGCCCTCTTTAATCTGATTATTTCATACAGCAATAGTTCTTGCAGGCTGGTGCTTTTATTTCAGCACGGGCTGGTTTGCATTGGGCCTACTGCTTTTGTCTTGTTGCCTGTCTCCAGTACAGTTCAGAGCATCTTAGGAGGAATATCTGTTTGTGTTCCAGCTGGCTGAGACATAGACTTCAATTTTGTGTGCTCCTTTGCATCTAGGCAATAAATCTTGTAATAGCTTAACTTTTTATATGAATGCTGCCTCAGGCAAGGACTGTGTGGCCTAGAAAGCAGGAGGTTTAATATTTTATAAAATTTCCAAATGCTGTTTTACTGCTAACTCTCCTTGAGCGAAAGGAAGCCACAGTGGTTTGATAGACCTCAAGGCTCTGAGTTGCACGAGGGAGCAGAAATAACCATGGATCTTCTCAGTTAACTGACATTATGCAGAAGTCAAACATTGGGGAAAAATGGTTTGAGTGGAAGCATTTGAAGAAATCGTTATCCAGTTGGGGAATATGCAAAATTAAAACCAAAAAAGACTGTGCTCTGCAAGTAAGTAATTTGAGGGAAACTGGTCACTTGCCTCTAATAGTAGCAAGGCTAGTGTGTGTTTTGAGCTGGGCAAGCAGTTCATGTGAAGGTGGATGTGAGACAAAATAGTGACGTCAACAGCCTGGTTCTGTACTTCATGCTGTCAGAACTTTGTTTTTTTTTCCTCTATTTTCTGGGAAATGCTACTGGCGGACACATTCCTGTGACTACTTTATTTAGGTCCATTAGACTCTACCTTGCAAGAAGTCATTGGGAGGAAGTTGGCTTTGTTATGCTGGAGCGGTGCATTACATCCCCTCCCCAAAAGAAATAATTCCCTTACTATGTGTGAGTTAGGGTTCAACTGTCTGATAGCAGCACTTGTGAGATTCATCGGTGAGACTCAACGATACTAAATTAGGGGTGCTTTTGGACTTTGATGCATTTGGCGTCTTCCTCCACCATCTCTCTGGTCTAAGGATAGAGCTTTGATTCAGCCAAATGAAAAACAAGCTACACAGAATGAAAAGAAGCCAAGATGCTCCATAAAGAGACTTGAGACCTTAACAATTTGCATCTTTCCAGGCCCAACATACACCTTTCTCAAGGTAAAAAGGGCCTGTTCCTGCTGCTCTTGCTGTCTTACTCAGTCTATTCCCAGCAGAGACTCATGGTGTACTCTGATGTTTATATCTTGGCTATGGCTATAGTTATTGGTAGGACTTTAGTCAGGAGAGAACTTGATATATACTCACACCATGAAAGTCCACAGAGTTGAGTGAAAAGGAGGGAAGAAGTAGGGGAGGGAAATGTCTTCTCTTTTGTCACTTTCTGGTATGGTGGGCTGTGACATGTCACAGGTCCCTCACTCCTGGCTGTTTTGCTTCCCTCCAACATTCACCTCTTGTAACAGAGACCTGAGAATATCACTCCTACAGGGCATCCTTCACTGGGTTTGCTGCCTATGTGCAGAGGGTAGTGGCCAGGGGATTGCAATTGTTATCACGTTTTAGCCATGTGATAATGGGCTAAAATGAACAGAACAATTTCTTGGAATTTGGTGTTTCTGGGTAGTAGTACTTATCGGTTGAGAAAGAAAGGACGTGTGGCAATTTGTATAGATTTTTTCTCATGAATTTGCAAGCTGGGGAAAAGATAAATGACAGCTCTTGAACATGCTTCACTTATTCATCCATAACAACTGAATGAGCTAAACCTTGGAAATACGTTGGTGGGGGCTGGAAGAGGGACTAAGGTCTTTTACAAAGGCTGGTGTAGGGTATCTGTGGGAAGACTTTTTGCCCTTTGTATGGATGCAGGTGAGGAGTCACCACAAGGCTGAGCAGTTCGAAGTGCTAGGGCTCCAAACTATTTTTTCCCCATAATTCCTTTCAACCTGTTGTTTCCATTTTGTATTTTCATACTGGTGCAGCTGCTCAGCTTGCTTCAGTGTGCCCTTCGCTTTTTGCCTGTCATTCCCGCCCTTCATTCCTGCACAGGTCCCTCACTCCTGGCTGTTTTGCTTCCCTCTGACATTCACCTCTTGTAACAGAGACCTGAGAATATCACTCCTACAGGGCATCCTTCACAGGGTTTGCTGCCTATGTGCAGAGGGTAGTGGCTGAGGGATTGCAAATGGTGCTGGAGAGCACTCTCAGACTATTAACAATGCAAAAAATAGTCAACCTGGACCCTGTCTAGTCTCTTTCTCTTCCCTGCCCCCTCCTTCTCCCTTCCTGCTGCTTTCTTGGGGACTTTGTCTTCTTTCTGGAGCTGTGCTTGGCATGTTGATGCAAGTCCAGTGTGTGAAAAAACAGGCTGGGTCTGGGTCTGCATTTAAGAGGGATTTCTTTAGAGCCATCTGCCATCTCGAAAATTAAAGCAGGGAAAGGTCATTGGGATAAACCGATTTGCTAAACAAAATGGTTAACAACTCATGAATAAAACTTAAAAAAAAAAAAAGAATATCCTGAGGGGAGGGGCAAACTTTATAACCAGAAATGAACCCACCCCAACAAACACACAGTCTGCCTGCGTTGAACTCCACCCACCGTGGAGGAAGAAGGGGGAGCAGTGCCTTCCCCAAAACGGTGGAAATTAACTGGAAGGCACTGCTCCCCCTTCTTCCTTCCGAAGCGCCCCCCTCTCTTTCCTTGCTGAGCCCCATGGCCTTATATAATGCCTTGGGAGAGGAGGACTTGTAATCTGTACTGGGGATGTAGCCACGGGCTTCTCACTGATTTTCCAGTGGCAACGTACAGGGGTCTTTGTGCCTCCTCTTAGCAACTCCTGCTGCAGCAGCAACCAAGCCACTTTTGTCCCTTGCTTTCTCTAAGTGATGCCTCCTCCTCCCTTTTGCTGGGTTTCTTGCAGGTCACACACAGGAGCCAGTGAGCTTGCCCCTGTGCAGATGAGAGAAAACAGTCCTGCACAGGCTGAAAGCCCAGCAACATCCAACTCCTCCCCCTCCTCCTTTTCAGCTCTAAAGAATAATCAGGATTATAGAGGAAGCTGATTGTTGGAATATGGCATGCTCATCATGCTGGCCACAGCCACCACACTGCTTATCTTGGCTAACCCTGAGAAGGGAGAAAGATACCTGAGATGGAGAAGAAGGGAGGAAAGCTCACCACTTACCCATCGCCTGCTTTTGTTCCTCTCCCCAACAATAAGTTCTCTGTACTCCCTGACTGAGACCTTAGCACAAAACCGAACAGTAGATGGTTTTGATGTTTGCTTTCTCCTCTACAGGGCCTGCCCTGAGCAGCAGTTCTCAGGGGTTCCCTAATGGAAGAAATACTTAAGAAGGCTGCAGTCTGTGTGACCTGTTGGAGGCTATGGGGCTCCTCTTGGATATGGTTGAAGAAAGCCCCTAAAGACCTGAATAAAATTCTTGTGCAGAGCACTGTGAGACTGTTTAAAAGGAAGCACAGCAGTCTTTGAGGGTGAGTGCCACATTGCCCATCTACCGACATAGCCTTGCTCTGGCTCCTCACCCTGCCCTGCCCTGTGAACTGTCAGGGCTGTGCTACAGCCCATGTCATCTTCCCCGTAGGACAGCAGGAATGATGGGAACTGCTCCTAACCATAAAAAAAAGCAGCTTAAACCATCTCATGGCTCAGGGTTGCAGGTCTACACTTTTACTGGAGGTGAGGGTGCAAAGGGGCTGTGTTTGGTTTTCTTCCATTGTGTTGTTTTCTCACCCACAAGTTTCTGATTTGGGTAAATCTCCCTCATGCTCTCGTACTTGGCAGGAAAGCTGATGCCATTTCATTTGATCAGTGATGCTTTCCATAAAGTGTAAGAGTGCTCAGTCCCCAGCTGCAGGAAATCAGGGAAGGGAAGAGACCAGTGTGGCTGAGTCAAGGTCTGCTGGTTAAACTGAAGAGCAAGAGGGAACTGCACAGGCAGTGCAAGCAGGGACAGGGAACCTAGGAAGAGTTATAGGGACACTGCCTGGTTGTGTAGGGATGGGGTCAGGAAATCCAAGGTGCAGCTGGAGCTGAACTTGGCAAGGGGAGTGAAGACTAACAAGAAGGACTTCTGCAGGTACGTAAATTAGAAAAGGAAGATTAAAGAAAATGTCCCCCAAGTGAGGAATGCAAATGGTGACCTTTTACGAACAGACAAGGAGAAGGCTGAGGTACTCAATAAATTTTTGCCTCAGTCTTCACCGACTGCTGCTCTCCTTACCCCTCCTGGGTCAATGGCCAACAAGAAGGGGAACAAGGGGGTAAAACCCCTCCCACTGTTGGGGAGGTTCAGGTTCATGACCACCTGAGAAACCTGAACATACATAAGTCTATGGGACCTGATGAGATGCATCCCAGCATCCTGAGGGAATTGGATGATGTGGTTTCTCTCCATGATATCTGAAAAGTCATGGCAGTCAGGAGAAGTCCCTGGTGACTGGGAGAAGGGTAACATTGTGCTCATTTTTAAAAAGGGTATAAAAGATGACTCTGGGACCTATTGACCTGTCAGCCTCACTTCTGTGCCTGGGAAGATCATGGAACAGATCCTCCTAGAAGCTCTGCTAAAGTACATGGAGGACTGAGAGGTGATTCGAGACAGCCTGCATGGCTTCACCAGGGGCAAGTCTTGCCTGACCGACTTAGTGGCTTTCTATGATGGGGTAACCATGTCAATGGACATAGGAAAACCAATGGATGTCAGCTATCTGGACTTCTGCAGGACTAGGGGAGTGGCTATAAACTGGAGAGGGGAAGATTTAGACTAGGCATCAAGAGGAAATTCTTCGCAGTGAGGGTGCTGAGGCACCAGCACAGGCTGCCCAAGGAAGTACTAGATACCCATCCCTGGGAGTATTGAAGGCCAGGTTGGATGGGGCCTTAAGTAGCCTGATTTAGAGGGATGTCCCTACCCATTGCAGGGGGGTTGGAATTAGATGATCTTTAAGATCCCTTCCAACTCAAGCCATTCTATGACTCTATGATTTTGTCCACTTGCAGACAAAAAAGCTGTAGAGGTTTTCAGGTGAGAGCTCTGGAGTCAGCTTCTTACTTAGACACAACAGGCCATGCTGAGAGCTGCTGGTAAGCAGATTTAAGGACTTACTGCTCCCCAAAACCTTGTAAGGACAAAGCCAAGGCTGTGGAGAGATGATCTGAGAGACTGAGGGCAAGGAAATGAGAAGGTAAGGCGTCAGAAGATGAAGACAATGGGATTATGGTGTGTAATCAGGCCTGGATCCCATCCGAATCACACAGTTACATCATGGTAAAAACCTCTGGGCCTGCTCCCATGATCCAGCTGTGTGCTTGTGGCTCACAAAAGAGCAGTTTGAGGTGGAGAGCGCTGCCTTGCCTGAGCTGTTGAAGGAAATCCGCGTAGGCCTATTATGTGAGCTCTTTCAAAAAGCTACTTTTTGTTGGTATGTTGGGAAAAATAAGAGTACATTAATGTAATTTCTCTTTTATTTAAGTGAAGTCCACTGACATCACATGAAAGCTGGTTTTTCAGCTGGTTATTTCATAATGGCTTTTTGTGTGTGCTGTTTTTCCTTTCTCCATTTTATTTAGTTTTAGAATGGTTAAAAGGAACAATATTAGGGGAGAATGGAAGTACTTGGCTGAAGAGAGTTAATATTGTTATAGCTATTGCTGTAGCAGAGTTCAACTATTCTGCTGGTCTTGCAAGTGAAAGAGCCAAACTGCCAGAGCAACTAAGGAAGGTCCATGCAGCTGGCTTTATCATCAAACTCAAGTGGACAGAAAGGCATTTTCTGTGCTTATGTTTAATTTTCCAGTGTAAATGAAGTTGGCCTACATTGCTGATATGCACCTAGATCAAACTCACACTTGACTTTATGAATTGTTTATGGAATTCACACTATGAATTTTGCATAAAATAGTTGCAGAAGAATTGTGCCTGGGCTACATTTGCTTTTCCATGAGTAAGGTGGTGAGTACTTAATGTTTAATTGATTAACAAGTGAGCTTGTCCAATATATTTCTTTTCTAAAATTCACAATGTAAAACCAAGAATCTTTAATAATTATGGTCAAAACACTGTCAAGAGAAAAATCTCAGGAAGCTTGAACTATAGAAACATTTATAAGGAGAAAACTTCAGAAGAGTTGATGGAATTAACAAAACTATATCTGGATTAATTGTTACTCTTACTATGTCTTGCTTTTCTTTAGTTCTTCATACAAAAGAGCAAATAGCTGGTGACTGTTGTTTATATGACCAGGTGATTTTTCATTTGGTATAGGGAAGTAGAATATGCATTTAATATCTTGCTTACTTACTTTGATGACCATTAATACAATTGTAATTTTTGGGCTTCCTTGCTTATCTTTAGAGTCTTAACCCTGAAATATCATTCTTTTCCAGGGAAATTATTGTTCCCAACTTGTTCTATTTAGTGTTAGAGAGAGTCAGAGAGCCCTACAGGGCTGTAGCAAAGCACTTGAGATAAGTGTTTCCCCCCATGTATTACTTATTTATTAAAGCTGGTGGAGCATAACTAAAAGGGAGAAAAAAAAGACCAAAGAAATACAGAATACAATGGCCTTCAGATTTTAATGGGAGATATGGCTGGAAGCAATTTCTAAATTATTAAATAAATCAATTTTATTCTTGCAGTCACCCTCCAAGGTGTATTTGTCAGCCTTATTATATTCATCTTCAGTGGTATTCAAAACCACTTACAGAGAAACATGTTTTTCCTGGTCACAGTTCTTCAGCTCTCCTAATTAAACATGAAATTTACGTTATAGGTTACTCATTCTCTCCGTTTCTTTCTTTTTTTCTGCCTTCATTATTTTTTTCCTCAGTGACTTTCCACCATGTTCAGTTTGGTGGCCAAAGACAAGGAGATATCAGACTGACAAACCTGCAGGTATCATTATTCCACTTAAAATGCAAGACCTGTTGGCTATAGAAGAGTTCTAAGATAATGTGTGCATTGCAGTCCTGTTTTTTTCTGTTCACAGATGATGACAGGGCACGAAGTGTTAAACAGCGTGTTTGTTTCAGCAGGGTCATAGATAAAAGGTTGTTGCACGACGAAAAATCCATAAAAAAAAATGTTGGTTCAACTTCTAAGTGATTCTGTGCTCTCTCTCTCTCTGTGCAGACACACAATACACAAAATCCATTTGCTCAGCTTTTCCCATGAGTAATACAACCACAGTGGTTTGGAGCAAAAAATCTGAAGAAGTAATTGAAAAAATTCCGGTATTGAAAGTTATTATTAAATGCCCATCGATAAACCAAATGTGTTGGCATACTGAGAGTGGAAGAGGAAAATAGTATTTATTTCCTAAGAACAACTTTACAGTCTTCAGCAATTAAAAATGGATAAAAGCAGTGCTTTCCTTCTCCCCCTCCCTATAACTGTCAATAGTGCCGGTGTCTGTGCTCAGTGCACTGAAGTGTGGAAGGATATTGGGAGCAATTTTTGCTGCTCCCTTTACAGAGGATCGGGAAGATGCTCTACTGAGGATGAACACTTCAGAGCGGTGGCATGGGGCATAGTTTTTGTGGCCATTCCCTCACCTAGCATCTCCACTTGAGTACAAATCAGGAGATGTCTCTAAAATAGGAGTGCATGGGTCTCAGAGGTGAGGTATTCCACATCATGTGCCTGAAGGTTGTGCTTTTAAACAGGGTCGCTTTGTATGTTCAAAAACATCACTAGCATTCTGCTGCTTTCTGTGTGGATTTACCACAGTGAAGCAGAGCACAATGGTACTTAAAATAGATGACTACCTCGCTAGAAAAATATATGCCCGCTGTGTAGTGTTCTTCCAGCTGACTTTTTGCTCATTGTGTTTGCCAAGATATGTAATTTTTATTATTACACATCGTACCCATAAATAATATGCAACTTGAGAAAGAGTGAAAAACATTCCTCAGCTCAATTAAAAAGCAGGTTATCTCAAGGCTAGAGCTGTTGCCAAGTACCTAATGGCTGTTTCACTTTACTGCCACAATCACTTTATTGCCTGAGCCAGGCTCATTACTTTGGGCTAGCTTGCATCTGAACGCTTCGCTCTGAGCGATGCAGAAGCTGGATAGCTGCCTTGTCTAAGGAACCACTCTGGGAGACACCATGCCTCTCACACACCTCCCTACTTCTTCTTGCTGCAGGGGACAGTAATTTACCGTTAACCTATGGGAAGAAAATTACAGCACGCCCTGCTGCACTGAGTAAGGTGTTTGGGAAAAGAGCCCATTCCCCACTTTTCTTTATGCTCTCCCTGCTGCTTCCCTGTCCTTATAGCCCTTGGCTCTGTGAGCTGACAGATGGGCCCATACCCACCATTTTTCATCTCATTGGGTGCACAGTGATGAGCCTGGGAGTTCTTCTCTTCTATGATCTGTTGGCCTAAGTCACAGTTGGATACTCTGTCCTAGGGGCATTAGGTGGGGTGGCCACAGGAACAGACCTACATCACTCGACAACATACCATTTAAAACTTACTTATTTAGCAAGGTGGGTTAGAGGGTGAGTAGTTTTTTTTATTCCAGGATTTCCATTCTGTTGTGCATAGATGCATGAAACAGGTGAGTAAGAGCCTCAGCCCCACTTCAGTCTAGACCAGCACCCTGGATTCCACGGGTGGATGCTCAGTCTGGCAGAGGGATGTGTTGGGTCCTTAATGGCAACTCAGCCCCTACACAGGTTCCACCTGAGGCAATAGCTGCTTCACTGTGTCAGCTGTCCTTGTATGTCTGTGCTCCTGTCCCCAGGAGACAACTGTTTTAACTATTTATTACTTTCTAAATTAGACTGTTGGCATAAGCTGCCCATGACTTTGCTAATTACATTGCCCCAGGCCAATCTCTTTGACTTACTCCTTACTAAGGCCAATTAGCAGTTGCCAGAGTGGTTTCTGTCACCCGCTGGCCTGCCGCCCCAAATGTGAGTTCAGCGACAGTTACATAACAAAGTTTGCCTAATGCATTGTTTTCTGGCTTGTTCTGAATTAATACAGTGAGTTTAGAGCCAGGCAGATGTAGTCAAGGTCTTATCTGGTGTATTTGGGTAGGCTGCAGCCTACCTAGTAGTCCATGGCCTTCTTAATAGAGACAGTTCGGGTTGGAAGGGACCTTAAAGATCATCTAGATCATCAAGATCTCACTCATGGTACTGAAAGATGTGTTCAGAACCCAACCTGGTCCACTTTTATCATCTCAGCCTTCCTGTGACTTCATTTGAAAAATGCTTTGACTCTAGCTTGAAAGCAGACAAAGGACAAATTCCATATTGCCTTGGCATGAGTGCATGGGGATGCAACCACTTGTCCATAATTCATAAGGTCACAACACATACATGGCTCTTGGTGATAGTAACAGAGAAGGTGCTGGTTCTCCATGTAAGTCTCTGCCGGAGTTAGGAGATGCATGAAGACAAGCCGCTGGCGTGGAGCAGGAGAGAAAACATGCTTTCACCCGCTTCTTGCAGTCCCTTGATAATACCATGTTCTTGTTCATAGGTTTAATGGCTGGTGATGTTAACAGCAAACACATTCATCAGCCTCACTTTGCAGTAGGGTACTCCACCAGAAAGCCACAGCAGCTATGTGAGGTTATTGCAGAGACCTCAGTGAAGAGACTCTCTAGTTTGGTTGGTAGATTGAATGGTGCTGGTTTTTTAACCTTGTTCTGTTTTTGAGCTTATTCAAATTATGTCTTTGCAAAGGCCTTTGTGGGCCAATTAGTCAAACATTGCTGTTGATTTTAATCATGGAAATTATACAAGGCTGAAGCTTTTCTCCTTTAGCTGCACTGTACTGCAGAGTGTGATTGCACTGCTTATGCTTATGATATCAATGCCAGAGCTAGATATAAGCTAGACCATCTGGGTACTGCTAGCAGGACAACAATAGCAACAACAACTTTGTCTAGTGTTCGCATGACACTCACTGTAACACTACAGACTCAGGATTTACCTCCATTCTTATTTACCAGCCAGCTGGGGTGAGGAAGGAGACATGATCAGGACTGCGGAAGGAGGCAGCTGACAAGGGTGCCCTTTTTGCCCAAAATACAGGGAAACAGGATAAAGGTGGGAATAAGGAAGAGAGTTGATCTAGAGTAATATGGTTTTTGCCTGAGAGGGTGGCAATGGCTAACTGGAGGTAGTTTATCGACCTTATCAACTGTCTGGGAGCTAGGCATGATTTCAACAAACAATTTCACAGAACCGCTCCAAAGAGCCCCATTGCACTCATGCCTCTGGACTGCAGCCTTTCCTTCTAAGCAGACAATTGGCTCTAAATACATATAGCCTAGTTTCACCGGACCTTTCCCAACTGGAGAAATAAAGTAGCTCCTTGGGATATATTCCATTCCTTCAGGACTGCAGTGCTAGTACTTAGTCCCCAGAGGTTCACTTCAACTTATTGCTTCATGCAGTTGTGTGTGTAGGCCCCATTAAAATATTTGCATATGCCTTTGAAAGTAATTTACAGTGAGCACTATAGTGTTTGCTAAATATTCCTGGTGTTAAATACTTTGCAGGGAATAATTTGAAAATGATGATATCCTTATCCACTTTCAAAGGCAAAATTTGAGAATTTTTTAATGATTGTCACTGTCTATGCATTTTATGCATTTTGGCTGAGATTTTCAAAGCATATAGGTAATGAGGACATCCAATTCCCATTAATTTTAAGGGCACCTTAAAAGGCTTTATAAATCTCAGCCTTTGTGCTCTAGCCAAGAAGAAGGAAAGATTGATTTCCATACTGAGAAAGATTTTAGCAAAGTACTGATAATGCTCTATAATAGTTTTGATGATAGCTCACAGAAAAATTAACCTCATTATCTGCACTACATATGAATTTCTCTTCTTAGTGGCTTACCTTGCATATCAAGGTAGTCGAAGGTTTTGATTGATGGTGTGGTCAACGTTACATTAAGACTGAGACTGCTAAGTATTTATCTTTCCTTCTGCTATTCTCCTAGTCTCATGAAGTTGCTCAGATTGTTTTACATAGTAGAGGTTGGGTTGGACTAAATTTTGTCTAGGAAACAGCTTCCTATTCCTAGGGCTTCCAAACATCTTTTGTAGGAGCTGCAGTATTTTTGGCCTGTTTTTTTCAGTTCAAATCAGCTCAGCTTTGATCACTTTGATCACTTTTTTCTCATTTCTTCTAGATTTTTCTTTGTACTTCCTTCTGTAAGAAAGACCGGAGACTTTGTATATATTCCTGTGAATTACAAGGTCATATTGCATTGCTCATAAGCTGTTTTCCAACATATTCTACCTTAGGTTCAGCATTTTGAGTTTGAGCTGCATTGATTGTACAAAAGTGGTAAAATGATGTCTTTGCTAAGGCCAGTCATGTGAGAGAGACACAAGTGCTCTTGATTCGCTTGCATGTGTTTGTGTACAATGTGAACATTTGTTTTTAATTCAGAAATTGCTTGCTATAAGTTGCAATTGATATACATACTTGTATTTGTAGAAACAGTGCAACTCTCACAACTGGTGTGTCTCAGTACCTGTAACTTCACCCTACAGAACACCGAGTGCGTCTTACCTTATATACAGAGTACTGTGTGGGCAAAATGAGGCCCATGCAGTGCCACCTAGAATGAATGACACTTTTTTCAGGCACTGCATATTATGGTAGGTTAGGGACTTGACATGCAATGGCTGTCAGATGGTGGGACCTAATAGTTCTTCCTGGCTTCTGGGTCTAGTCACCTGTCTGCTGCCATGGACACTGAGTGTGGAGCAGTCTCTTCTGTGCCCTGATTTGTNGGTCTCAGTACCTGTGGGTCCACCCTGCAGAACTCTGAGTGCGTCTTACCTTATATACAGAGAGTACCGTGTGGGCAAAATGAGGCCCATGCAGTGCCACCTAGAATGAATGACACTTTTTTCAAGCACTGTATATTATGGTAGGTGAGGGACTTGACATGCAATGGCGGGACATAATGGCGGGACATAATAGTTCTTCCTGGCTTCTGGGTCTAGTCACTCGTCTGCTGCCATGGACACTGAGTGTGGAGCAGTCTCTTCTGTGCCCTGATTTGTGTGTAATGCTAGCCTCCCCCTTGCCTTCTGCACCTACCTCTTCACTAACCAGCAGTCTTCTGAATGGATCTTGATACAGAAAGAGCTACTGTGGACAGTATATATAATGTACATAACAATTATACCTCTCAGTTGGGTAGGCTTCAGGTGACCCACCTTTAGTACCAGGTTTGCGCTGAGTATCTGAGCTTTTGTTATTGACGTGTATATATAGTTCTACAGAATACACTGACCAGATCATGACAGGGTATGATATCAGATGATAAAGGGAACCACAACACACAGCCATGGCACATGCACTTAGCTCATATTTACATCATAGATGGCTCATGGCAGAGAAAACTAAACCTAGCCCTAGAGACTATATGTTGTGCTTATCACTGTGTAAATGTATTGAATGAGTATCCTCACAGTTCAGGAGACAAGCTTTATAAACTCTGTAGCTTTATATGGAGAGGGCTTATGGGATATGTGATGGTGTACTGTGAACAAACGTGCACCCAGAGCAGAGCCATGCATCCAGCTCTTTCTGCAGAAGTTTGCATGGGAGTGAAAATGTGAATGTGGCTTGGGTCAATTCCTTATTATGTGGTTTCCTGAAAAATGTATTGGTTTCTTACAGGCAAAGCTATTCCCATGAATGCACAACACTAAATTCACCCTTGTTATATACCCAGTGAGTCACACTTGTGCTGAGTTTGGTCCAGAATCTTTATAGGTATCAGAATTACATAAAGCTATAATTATTAAATGCTTCATTTTTTTTTAAGATGTGATATATAATTGTCATTTAGGTTGCTGTGGTTTATGCCTTTAGTTATATTGCCAAGGTACTTAATGTTTAATAAAATCCTTTCATAACCCTTTGTCATTAATATGTAACTTGAAAAGAGCTTGGACAACAGTTGTGGAATCTAAATCAAGCAGTAAGCTAGGCACTTGTAGTCTCCCTCATTATCTGTCTTTCAAAGTAGGCTAAAGCTGAAACAAACAGACTTCCTGGAAAGTATTATTAAGACATATAAGACTAGTGCGACTGGAAGGAGCCCTGTGCAAGAATTGTATTTGGGGTAATTTTGTTGATATTGTTAATTTTTCTGAAAAAAAAGAGAAAACGTTTCTTGAAGAACAAAATGTTCATTTAAGTGTTTTTTTCTTTTTCTTTTTCTTTTTTTTTGTAAAGCTACGCTTGATGCTTAATAAAGTTCCTTCATTGAGCAATTATGGCATTTTGTTCATTATGCATTGCACCTTGTCACATTCGATGAAGGAAGCAGCAAACTCTTTCTCTGTCCTTGAAAACCAAAAATGTAAATAGTGGCATTACTCCCGAGGGAAGAGCTGTGTTAATAGTGGAGCACTGCGTTAGAAATCCTGGATATTGTATGTCCTCATTGTTTAGTTAGCGTGGGGTGGTTACTGTGGGATTTAAACCATATGTCGCTTGAATTCCAGAATTGGTCTTTTCAGTCAGCTATGCTTTATCATTCGGTATTGATCACAGATAATATGCTTTGCAAATTAGGGGTGGTTACAGTGCCTTTGTCCATAATAGATGTTGTCATTCATGTAGAATAGCCTGAAAGTGAAGAACATTTTAAATGGGGTTAAAGCTTCTATAGTCATCACTAATGAATTTCCTAATGCTGTCTGGATTCCATAATCGTGTGAAGATCAATAGCTATTACAGTATAATGTAAACAAACAGAGAATCCATTAGGAATGGAGGGGTTGTGCAGAAGCATATTACTTCTTGCCTGCAATGGCATATTAGTTATTATCAGGGCAAAACTGCGTAATAAAGTGTATAAAATACAGTCTGAATGAGATGGTGATTAGCAAAAGTGAGGCAGTGCTGAAAGAAGACATTTTTAGTATGTTTTGTAAGTGAAATGAATTTCAACAATGACAGAATCCCATTTAGCTATTGCTGTGGTACACAAGAATACTTATGAGCTGAATGTTTGAAAACAGTGAAATAACAAGATGGTTTTGTTGTCTCGCACAAACACTTATGCTGTGAGAGTGCGTAGATGCTCCACTGGGGTGGGAGCTGCATTGCCACAGGCACAGGAGAAATACAGAAAATATGGCAGTTCTTGTCTCTGAAGGGCATGGTCTGAAATATAAGTTATAAGAATAAGAAACAAAAAAAGAGGTGAAGAGATGACAGACAGAGAGGCTGGTGTTGAGCTTCTCTCAGCATATTTTAGCATGGTCTGGCTAGCTGTGAATCTCTCATCCAGCTGGCGATTTCAGCCTCCCTTTAAGTCCATCACTGAGCTGTGGCTTTGAAAGCATTTGATGTTGCAGAATGACTGAACTTTGAACCCAGATGCCAGTGCAAGAAAACCTGCTACACTAGATTATGATTAAGTACATTTCTTTTGCACAATCTTGATACGGTGTTGTATGTGCTATTTTATTAATGGCTTGATTGCAGTCACAAACTCAGACATACCTATTGTCCTTATTTGCAAGGAGCTGTGTATTTCTTATGACTATTGCATGCCATTTAGTGCAGCTCTCCTTAGCAGGTAACAGGAGAGCTCAGACCTGGCAACTTCACAGGGCTGAGTCTCTGGAGTCCTATTGATGCTCTTGTACAGCACTTGTACAAGGCTGTGACAGTGTATTTGCACAGATGGAGTATAGCTGCCTAAGACTGAAATGTGATTCACTCTCTACCTGCCAGCTTTCACTGGGGAATGCCACCTGGAATATCTACTATGCTGCAGAAACTGCTCCAGCACTTACCAACAGTCACGTTTCAATACCGCTCTTTAGGAAGTTGGCTTCACTGGAAAAAAACCACTAGACTTCATCTGGTGAAAGATCATCTGTTTTTCTGTCTTCCTGGTGCAATGAGCAACCTGTGTAATTCCTTGTTTGCTTTACCTACATTACAAGAGAAATCAGAGTTGCTTGAGCACAGGGTTTAACAGCCCTGTTAGTGCTTTGTCTTTCATTGACTTTTTGACAGGGACTGTAATATGACACTAGAAGATCCACATGAGAGAGACTTGCCTGTGGTAAAGTTTCTCAAGCATCCATCACATTATGAACTCCAATGTGAATTTGTGATTTGACCATTCATAAACCCACATGCACTTTTAGATTCTTTGGAGTCTGATAAGAGCTGACCTCACTCAGCAGTGTTTTCTTCCATGGTGTATCTAAGAGGCCACCTATTTTCATGAAATTTCCAGGAACTTTAAGACTGCATTTCCTCTGTGTCATATGAAACAGCTTGGAGAGAAGGTGTACATGGTTAACGAACAGTGATTGCATCTCCATAAGAACCTAAGAAAGAGAAAAGGGACATAAGACTTCCATCTCAAGGAATTTTCCACTCTGTATCACACAACTGAAATACAACACAGCACGTCACTCACATCCACAAGATGCTACATTACCCAGAAAAACAGGGGCTACTTACCCCTGGCTTAATTTTCTGTTAAATTTCTCTCCAGTGGTGCTTCTCATGGTGCTGCAGCAAAGAAGAGGAGTGTTCAGCCCAGATGGACAGCTGACACTTCAGATGCCAGGACTGCCTCTATGCTGATTTGCTCAGGATGCTGAGGAACAAGACATGCAAGTCCAGAGTTCCTGCTCTTGCTCCTGGCAGTGGCACCGTGTGATAGGCAGCAAAAGAATGTGGAACAAATTCAAGCATGGCCTGGGCATGGAGAAAATCATGGGGGTTGCTTGAGAGCTTTCAAAGACACATTAAGCAGCCAGGAAGTGAGTATGTAAACACCTTGGTACAGCATAGGTGGATTTAAAGCAGGTAAGCCCTTAAAACCAACATCAAAATCACCATGAATATCTGAATAACTCAGTGTCTAAGAAGCCACAGGGCATGTGGATTTTACGCAGGAAGTTTTCATGGTTACTTGGACTTGTGCTGTTGTATACAATCAAGGGATATTGTCACCTTGGCTGTACTGAGCCTTCATCCAGCCAGGTACTTCTCATTTACCAGCACCCATAGGCTCAGAGGAGCTCAGTCAGTTAGGAACATTTACTGGGGAGTTTTCTCTGTTGTGTCCTGAAGCTGAAATACTCTACACTGTACCAGTCATGTCACAGCTTCCATTTCTACAGCAAGGCACAGAAGAGTATTTGGTTTAATCTTTTCTGAGCTGACAGTTTGCTATTTGTGGCATTTTCTCAGATTACATACTCAGTGTAGCTGACAGTAGCTTGTGATTTTCAGCAAGTAGCATGCAAGGGAATGACATGCATCCCTGGCAGTGTGGTAACACATCCACAGTAGGCTATTCCCAGAGCCCGAAACATCAAGCTCGTGTGAGCAAATGGCCTGGAGAGTCTGCCTCCTTGGGTGCCTCCAGCCAGGCTTAATTGTGCCTATGTTCACTATCCAGCTTCTCAAAATATTACTTCATTTTTGTCTGAGTTCAGATTTGCAGGACCAAACCCAAAGAACTCATCATATTTCAAGCCTGAAATCTCTTTTTCTGTGCATCAAAAATAGCCAAACTGAAATTACCCTGGCTTAAAACCCAGCAGAGAGGAAAAAAGGGCCAATGCATTGTGCTATTTTCTGCTGGTTTTGATTTCTGAGATCTTTCTGGAGCCTTCAAATTTTGTGCAACTATCATATCTCAGAAAATTTTCCTGTCAGTCTAAATTGTCTTGCATTTGCTCTAAGCTCTTAAGGCTAATTGCTGCATAGTGGTTGACTTAGTCCTTAGCTACCCATGTCTACAGGCTGTGGACTGATCCTACATGGGTTCAGATCCACCATGGTTGCCTCTGAATGTAAGTGGTTTGTCCTAGCTGGGCTTATTCTTTCAGACAAAGCACTGGGAGAGCAAGACCATATAGTTTCCTGGCCCATGGGGACTATGAAAACATTTTAGCCATTTTTGCACAGCCCAGGATATGTGTGTACCCTGAAGGCTGTTCAGACAGGCCATGGGCTCTGTGTCCCCATGACCTAGCAATGCCACATGGAGCTAAGCACCTTGCAAAATGGGTCAGTCCACCTCTGCTATTAAACAAGGCAGACCCCAGAAACTGAACACTGGCTCCGAGGCAAAGTAGCACAGCCTGGCTTGTGTCCATGGATCTCTTTTCTCCAAAACAAAGTAGCCTCATGCAAACTGCCTATTTAGAAAGGAGTACAGGTTTGTGCTAATCTCTTCAGGGTGCGTGGGCATTGTGTGGGAGGCAGTAAGTTACTATGGGGCCAGACCTTACCAAGGAGTATGCTAAATATGAATAATTGCAGATCAGGACTCAAACCCTCACCCTGGTCTTGGTTTATTTTCATGTACAGTCTGCTGGAACCAGGTTGGCTCCTGCAAAGCCCCTGCGTTTAGTTTGCACTCTTGCAGATGTGAGCTCACACCTGGCATGGCTTTGCAATGAAGGGGACTGCCTGAATTTTGAGCGGACCTGGTCTCATTCTGCCTCCACTGAGAGCTGAAAGCAAGACTTGTGAGTTTATTAGCACACTGCTTTGACAAAATAAAGCCTGCTGAGCTCCAGAGTTTATTAGTTTTGGCTCAGGCCTCGGCAAAGCTGTTATCAAAGCTTCATTTTGGTCATAAATAAACTTGGTGCTACATCTAATACCTGGGGTCAAAGTGCCACAGGAAGTACATACCATATCTCCCAGTGCACCAATTTGCTGGGATGTTGAAGCCCACCTTAGTTAATAAACTGTCCAGAATTCCTGCACCTTGAGGAAGGATGTAGGGACATGCCACAGGAATTTTGTGTGGGTCAGGCTGGAAGTGGTGGGGCTCACTGGCTCTGTTTCTGTGCCAGGTCCTGCTTTCCCAGGGAGTGACATGAGATGCCTCCATATTTTCTTTCTCAGTATCTTTATTTTCTAGTTTTTTTCCATGGTCTCAGGTATTTTAAATTCTGATTACTCTCAAGACAGAAAATGAACTAGGTATGTTTATCTGATAGTATATGACAGTCACATTACTCTCATTCAGGATCTGAAATTCCTTAGTATCCTGCACAGATGTGAAAAGGACTGTACCTTTGAGAGAGAAGTTTCTCAGAAAGTGCAGTTGGATACACTTATTTTTCAGTAACTTTTATATTGAATGTGCTTCAGGCTGATGTCAGGAAACCTTGGGACTCCAAGATACAATATGTTACTGTACAACATTACTTTACATTTCATAGCTATTTTCTAGGATTTTTCTTTTTGAGCTGTGTTTTACAGTGTTTCTAGTTATGATCTTTAAAAAATAAAGAAAGTGAGGTCTGAGAAGGGAAAGCTACAGGTATCAAATGGTGTCTGTAGTGTGGGTTTGGCTTTGGCTGGAATGGCAGCACATGGAACCAGGACTACATGAATATTTACAGAAGTGAAAACATGCACACTGTTCACATGTTGCTCTGAACTTGGATTTGCTTGGGAATGCAAACCTTTTTTGTTTAAAATAGAACATTCTGCTTTTAGGGAAGCATCTAATAAAAATAAATTTCTGCATCATAACTGACATACAATAAAAAAGACAAAATTCTTCAAAAGAGATTCTGAAAGAAAATTTCTGTGATATGAAGTTATAAGTTTTTTCAGAAGTAAGAGGGTGAATGAGAAAAGCTGTAACCACTGTGCTGCTGTGTGTAATTCATTTCCAAATTATATCACTTTTAATAATTAGATCTACCTGAAACCTCCAGTGGAAGACTTCACAAGCATTTCTTGTATGTCAGCCTGGATATGTAAAAGTTGGAGTGATAGATCTACTGGACAGATCTAGGCTAGTAGATGCTTTGGGAAACACCTTCATCTTTCTTTTAAGCTGGCAGATGGTTTAAGTCCAGGCTGGACTGCCTGCTGTTGTTTTCAATGAAGGAGAGTTACCTTCCTGGATTCATGAAAGGCTCTCAATCAAACTTAAAATGGCAGGCCAGTGCGGTGAATCAATAAAATCTGTACTTTCGGCTGGAGTGTCAGATAGTAATTCTTCTCGTGTCACTGCCTGGTTAAACAGTCATACTCCTGCTAAAAGCCCTGTAAGACATAATAGATTCATGTGGCGTTAGTCTATTGTACTGCGTTTACCCAGAAAAAGGGAGAGGGGTTACTGTTTCGCTAAAACAAACCAGACACTGATGCATTGTGTATCAAAATGTATTCACCCATTTCGCTCTGCCTCATTAGAGCAGGGGAAGCTTATTTTCTATACCGCTTGTGGAGCAGTGTTAAGACATCTGATATATTCATTGCAAATCCTAGTTTAATGATGACTTAGACATCAAATCCCAAATGGTTTTACATGTTGGATTTCTGGTTTCCCATCACAGCACATATCCATGTGCTTTCTGTTTATTAAACTACAATAAAGATATACAAACTGGATGTGTTAGAACATTTTCCAAGAGGCTTTAGAATAAATCAGTTGGCCCTGTGGAGCAATTATCCAACTGTATCATTTCTAAGTGCAGGAATTTAACTTACTGCATCTGATTTGACGTACTAAATTTCCTTGCATGTCATGTTTTAGTAGGAAATGTTTATAGGACAAAGGGTTTTCATTCAAAATTAATCTGAAAGTCCTTAAGTTTAAAATATCAAGGCTCAGAGCATGCAAAAAACAAGCGGTTGCTTTGTGCTCTGCAGCTGGAAACCAATGGCCCTAAACCAGTCTTATTCAGATGCAGACCTGTTCCCAAGCCCTTGGAGATTCCCCAGTTGAATGCGTCAGCCATGCATACCCTTCCCCTACTCACTCCTTGAGACCGACCTTGTGTAAGAGAACTAGATTAGCAAAATGCATGCAAGTGATCTTAGTTAAAACTCTGTTTGGATTCCTCTCATGAGCTACATCACACTCTTCTGGGATAGTCAGAAGTTACATTCAAAGTTTAACCCAGAGAGCCAAAGGCAAAACAGACAGTGTCCTAGAGGGGGAAGGCTGATGTTCCAAACTATTTACTCTCCTTGTAGAAAAGACCCATTCAAGCAGTGAAAGTTTTCTTTCCTAGTACTCACACATCTGCCTTATCTGTCTGCCTACCTTCCTATCTACCTATCTGCCTATTCTAGGAATCTTTGATTATTTTGAAGGAAATCCTTAACTGAGTCTTTTCATGCTTCATTTTAGAGAAAGTCAGATTATCCTTCCTAGTTTAGATAGCAGTGCAGCTTGCTAACATTGTAATTCAGAGGTGATTTTTATATTTAATGAGACCCACACACCACATTATCTCACCATCTGTGTAGATCCGGCAATGGCTGTAGAAAGTTCCCATTAGTCATATTAACATCCATCATGCCTTCAGCTCACAGTGAGGATACAACCATGTAAATGTTTCTTTCACCATGGAGGTTATTTTCCATTGAATATACACTGAACTTCACATCCCAGACAAACTTCAATATCCCTCTTTCCTACTAGGCCAGGTATGACCCTGGCTAACAAACAAGGGCAGACTTCAAAATACCAAGGGTCCCCTCCTCCACTCTTTGAAGCAAACCCCAGCAGATGTAGACAAGATTTTAATAGCAAAAAGAGAAATGCATGACAACCTCATTAAGGGAACTATAATAGGCTGTCAGAATATCTCCAAGAGGACAATATATCAATGTCTAGTTTGTTGCAGCATTGCTAACTATGGTAGTTTGCCCCTCTCATAATCTTTCATTCATCTTCTATTGGTCTGATTTCCAATAATACTTCACCACCACATGCATCCACTCTCCCTTTCAGCTGCCTCACAATTGCTGACACAACTCTTTAAGTACACAAGAATTAGGTCTGGTAAGTGACAGTAATAAAAAAGCAGTTAGTGGTCCACCCCACTGCTAGCCTTGATACGGTACATTAGAAGGGTTTTCATTTTCTTCCCCTTTCTACCATCCTGAGGACCATTTTGTCCCATCCCAACATCTGCAGGAGGTCAAGGTCCAAAGAGCCCAGGGATTTTACACCATCTGCCACCAAAAAAAAAAAAAAAAAGGAGGAAAAGGAAGGCCCTAAATGTTCTCTAAAGAGCTACTTGAAGTTATTTATCACTGTAATGGCAAACCAATCATTATTAATTGTACCCACCTATTGTCTTTCATGTACACTGCAGGGCCCTGAGACATTATTAAAATAGATTTAAACCACTGCAGCTGGAGTTCTGCCCCCTTCCCCTTTCACCTTCCTCGACCCTTTGGGAAGATGAAACAGATTCAAGGGATTTTTTTTCTTTTTCTTTCATGGTGAAGCCAGTTCCTCTGTTCTGTTAGGGATCCAGCATTCCTATGTACTAGAAACGGTCCATAATAGTCATGAGCCATCTCACAAGAGATTGCAACAGCTGCTGAAACTACTTCTGAAGCTGGGCTGGAAACGCAAGCAGAAACTCACACCAGAGACTCTGTAAGATTGCTTCCTGCATATTTAAAGATTTTCTTTCCCCACCTGCCTAGGAAACATCAGTCCTAGTCAAAAGGCAAGAAAACAGCAGTGGACTTCCAGGCTTTTCTGTTCACGCGTCAGTAAACAGCACTTTTGCTGAACCCAGTTTTGCACATCTTAGGCAGTGGTGGTTGCAATAATGTGTCTTGAATGAAATGTGCCAATTGGAGGAAACTGTCAACTCATTATTGTGGCTAACAACTGAGACATGAATGTTTTGGTCAGAGCAGGAGGTTTACAAATAACAAGGAGTGTTCCTGTGGGGGACTTTTATAGTTTAAATCAGTATGAAGTAGACCTGAAATAATTGTAGTGACAAAGGGTACAGCTCTGCTCCAGCTGGAGCTGATGACAGCCCTCCACCTATTCCAATAGGGTCAAGATCATACCCTTTGGGGAAACATACCTTGCACTGGGCTACACTCTGCAGTGTTGAGTACATGTGCCCAGGTAAAAGCTGGAATTCAGGTCAACCAATTTAAACTAGTTGATTAGATGGTCTAACGTCTGTGTGAATGCTGCATTCCCTCTTCCGGTCCAAACACACCTCCAACAACAACCACCCCCCTGTCTGCTGGTTGTGACAGCTCTGGGCACACCACTGAACTCTGCTGCCCAGTAATCCCAGGGACCACATGCTGTTTGACCTACTTTTAAACTTTTCAGTGCTGTTTTGGAGACACCCCTTCCCTCGGCTTTGCTGTTATTTGTGAGCACATGTGCATGGCTCCCCACAAAGCTACTTTGACACTCATGTCCTTGTGGAGGCAGAGGAGGCTGGGCTGTGTTTAACCAAGAGGGCAAGGAAGAAGACGAGAGGAACAGGACCATGACAGCTTTGGGTTACTGTGAGACTGAAGATGCCTCTGGGGATATGGCAGATACGACAAGCTGAGAAAGGCCAGGCAGAGGAAAGAGTGGTGGCAGTCGTGAGAACAGAGAGGGCCATTGGAGAGTTTAGTGCTGTCTGCATGCTGTTAAACACAATTAAAGGAACATTAATCTTTATCTTCTGAAGGTTTATATTCTCCTTGGTGTGGCATAGAGCTGAAGAGCATTGGTGGAGAATGGGAACAAACAGAAGTGTGGAAATAGTGAGGGGGACAGTGTTGTACAGAGGAACTCCATGTCAGGCTGGAAAGTAGAGGGCACTTGGAAGGACTTTTCAAAGCAAGAAAGTTGCTGATAAAGGAAGAGAGGGAGCAGAAATCAAACTGAGGCTGGGATGCTCTTTGCAGTTCAGCTGGATTAAAAATATCCTGCATAAAAATAATAAATCTTCATGCAAAGTCCCCTTCCCTCTGTTTAGCCTTTCTTAAGAGAGAGGCTGTATGTGTAATAATGAGATAAGGAATTTGAAATATACCTGTTTTATGATGAAGTCATGGACTCTCTGTCAAAAAAAAAAAGGAAAAAAGAATGGAAGGAGTAACCTGAAGTCACTACAAAGAACAAACTTTCGAGCAGTGAAGGCAAAAAAAGAATTTTAGTTGCCAGTCTCCATGAATAACAATCAGGAAGTGCTTCATGCTAAGACTGATGTTTCAACATTCATCCATAGCCTATGAACAGTTTAAAATAGTCTTGGTCAGCAACACATTAACTGGTCATTTTGGTCATTTGCATTCCATGAGTTGTGGAACAACCCCAAAAGTAAACAGGTAAATGCTAGATGCTTTGTTTCTTCTTGTCCAAGCCCAGAAAAGACTATTTGCACATTGGGAAGTCTGCAGCTGCAAAGTAAGTCATATTTCATTATTTGAACACATAGGTTCCTCTGCCAAGTTGTGCAATTCCAACCTGTACTGCTGCTCAGGGAATGCAATTCAGCACTGACAGCTATCAGGCACCTCTGCTCTGTGTTCTGCTGTTCACTGTATCATAATCATCAGCAGCAAGAGTTGCTGAAGCTCTGCAGAGGCCGGAGAACTGTCCCGGTCACCAGGGACAGTCCATTAAATACGCGTGGCCTCCAAGTCTCTGCTAGAGAGTTGGCAGAGGCATTGAATTCTGGCAGCTGAACAAACAGGTTCTGGGATTACCTGGGTTGAAGGGATAGTGATTGTGGGATGGAAGAGAAGAAACTATGGGAAGTTGTTCTTGTGGTTTCCTAGTTCCCAAAGAGCAAGTCTGGTCTCCTACAAAGTAGACAACACAGTCCCACAAAGCAGCAAACATGCCAGGAAGTGACTTGACACAGATCAGTGCATTTTTTTCTGGCAGAACTCAAACTGTGGTTACAAACTCTGATAAAGACTGTATGTGCTTTTTCTAGTGAAACGGCAATTTCAACTAGTCTGCATCAGCAGAAATACTTCTGCTCTCTGAGGCAGGAGTGAGAGCACAATATTTCCAGTGGCATGCCTAAGGGAAGACAGATTTGGGATTACAGCCATCCTATTAAGAAAAAAAATTGGCACCCTTCCCTGCACTGCCTTCTTTTTCCCTGTATAGATGGCTTTGTCCTTCACCTCACTTTTCTGAACCCATTCTCCCCTTTTAGTGATTTTCTTGCCTCAGAAAATCTTGCCCATGATATGGGTTATCTTCAAGCTGTTTACAAAGACACAGAGGCTGTGGTGTCCTGTAATGTACAACGTGGGCATACAGCAGCCTGCTGTCACCAAAGCATTTCATTTTCTTTTCTACCCTCACTTGCCTGTTTCCCTTCTATGTACTCCTGTTTGTCAGATCCTTCCCATAGCCAATTTAAATTACTAAAACTATTGAATTTCGGATTTGTTTTCTGCCATTTTCATGAGCTAGTTTGCCTTCTGCAGGGATCCTTTAAGTGACAAGCTAGATGACTGAACAGAGATCTTTTCTAGAGGGCTGAGAAGTCACATTGACTGGCTCAGCCTTCTGAAAAATTATTTTGAAACAGAACGACTGCAAAAACTCATTTGACAAGATGCTGAGCAACTGCTGTTCTTTGCTGAAGCCATTTCTGTTCTGTTGCTGGTGCTATGGGAGATGCTTAATGCTGTGCGTTTCCAGGCCCTGGCACTGAGGGCAGGCAGTTGTACTTATACTGTTTACAGGGATCACAAAATGAAAGGCATCAGCAGAGATGACTGTTCCATTCGTACGTCTATATGCGCACCTGGACACACGATGGCTTAGTGAATGGCTAATAAAAGATTTATGAAATAAAATGGAGATGAGTGTTTTCAGCTGAAGCACCTGGCAGAAATAATATGTGCGATGTGGGAAATAAACATCAGCCCCTCAAATCATGTGCAGTAGAGGTGGCCATGAGCTCAACGTTTGTTTTTATCCACAAAGGAGCCATCAGTTATGTCTGAAAAGAGTGAAAGAAATTGGGATTAAAAGCTTGACACTTAGCCAGTCAAAAATCTGATCTATCTGTTCAGGAAAGGATCCTTCTCTATAGCGTACATGTATGCAACCAAACACAGCAGCCCCTCTTTTGCAGAATGAACATGAAAAGATCTTAGAAGTTTAAAGAGCTGTTCGTTTCGTAACAGTTTTTCCCATCCTAAATTACAATCTATCTTATTTCATTTTGGGCAGTTCACCATCCCCAATTCCTTCATGTGTGCTTCTAGTTCAAATAAAAGTAGACAGCAATATCTTTGAAATCACAAGCAGGGACCTATATCTAAGATGAGATTGCACCTTGTTACTTCCTGAAGAGTCCAAGCAGGTGGTACCTTACATGGCAGTCTGAGGAAGCTGCTCTGACAGAGACAGGGATCTCTACATCAAGCTGTGGGTCTTGTCAAGGAGCAAGAGGTTCAAAAAGGCACAAATATGGTTTATAGCCGTATCCTGCCCCGTGTTATTTGCCTCATTCATCTGAAACACAGCACAAACCCTTATTTTTAGATAGGTTTAAGTGCCGTCTTTTAAAAAAATAATTTAATTCTATTTGATGTGTCATTTTAAAGATGAAACTGAGTTTTTCCAATTTAGGAACATTTTATTCTGTTTTTAAGCTCAGTGTTTTACTAGAAGTCTTTGAGAAGACACACTAAAGAGAGATCTGCAGACCTAGAGATGAGTTTCTCTGTGTGAAGTCATTAATATTGATTTTACCTGATACACTTGCAGTAAGTGAACAAAATTGTTCTGGATGTATACAAGTAATCTCTATTGAAATCAGTCTTCTGGCCTGATCTGAACAACTACTAATCTAAACCAGAATAACTTTCATTTCTCCTGGTGGTTTTGTTGATCAGCTGCATCTCTTTATTTGGCTTTTTTTAAATAACTATAATGCTTCTGTAGATAGAATGGGCCTCTCTCATTTCACATGGCATGCAGGGTATTAAATTTTTTCAACATGTAGATTGTCACCATTAGGAAAGCTTGTGGTTAATGTATTTATTGCTCTTCACTAAAGACATAGTGTAATAAGGAAACCTATTTCATCAGATACTGATTAAGCAGGTACATAATTAAATTTTAAATAATGAAATAGATGCTCTGTAAAGGGCTAAAAATATTTGGCCATAAATTAGTCATTCAGCCTTTATTAATAAGTAAGTTCTAGATGTCAGCTCACAAAAATTTTCATTCTGTAATTTGACCACCAGTATGCACATTGCATATATATCAGATTCCCTATCTAGGCACTGCTCTGTTGCATTTCTGGATGCTACTGAATAACACATGAAAGACAACAAAGTCATTGGTCTCAGCCAGCACAGATGTATAAAGGGAAGGTCCTGCCTGACAAACTTAATTTCCTTCTGTGACAAGGTTACCCAGCTAGATGACCAAGAAAAACCAGCTGTTGTAATCTTTCTGGACTTCAGCAAGGCCTTTGGTAGTGTCTTTCACAGTATCCTCCTAAACAAAACGCCCAGCATACAGCTGGATAAACACATAATGCAGTTGATGAACAATCGGGTGANACCAGCTGTTGCAATCTTTCTGGATTTCAGCAAGGCCTTTGATAGTGTCTTTCACAGTATCCTCCTAAACAAAACGCCCAGCATACAGCTGGATAAACACATAATGCAGTTGATGAACAATCGGGTGATGGGTCAGGCTCAAAGGGTAGTGAACAGGGTTACATCAGGCTGGTGATCACTAGCAGGGTTCCACAAGGATACATGTTAGGGCCAGTACTCTTTAATATCTTCATATATGACTTGTATACCAGACTTGAAGGTTTAATAACTAAATTCATTGATGACATGAAACTGGGGGGAGCTGTTGACTCCTGAGGGCAAGGAGGCCCTGCAGAGGGATCTAGAGGAATTGGAGAGTTGGGCAATTGCCAACTACATGAAGCTTAACAAGCACAAGTGTCAGATTTTGCACCTGGGACACGTCAACCCTGGGTATACATACAGACTGGGGATTGAGAGGCTGGAGAGCAGTCCTGCAGAAAGGGATCTGGAGGTGCTGGTTGAACATGAGCCAGCGGTGCGCTCTGGCAGCCAAGAGGGCTAACCATGTCCTGGGGTGCATCAAGCATGGCATTGCTAGCTGGTCAAGGGAGGTGATTGTCTTACTCTGCTCCTCACTGGTGCAGCCCCATCTTGAGTATTGTGTGTAGTTTTGGGCATCGCAGTATAAAAAGGATATCAAGCTACTGGAAAGTGTCCAGAGAAGGGCCACAAAGTTGGTGAACATTCTAGAGGGAACGTTGTATGAGGAGCAGCCTGAGTCACTTGGTCTCTTCAGCCAGGGGAAGAAGAGACTGAGGGGGGACCTCATAGCAGTTTGCTGCTTCTTCACAATAGAAGGAAGAGGAGGAGAAGGCACTGATCTCTTCTCCCTAGTGACCCGTGATAAAACCCGAAGGAATGGCAGAAAGATGTTCCAGGGGAGATTTAGGCTGGATATTAAGAAAAGGTTCTCCTCTCAGAGGGTACTGGAGGACTGAAAAAGACTCCCCACAGAAGCAGTCATGTGCCAAGCCTAACAATATCCAAAAGACACTTGGACAAGGCACTCAGACACATTATGTAAATTTTGGGGTTGTCCTATGCAGGGATAGGAGTTGGACTCAATTATCCTTGTGTGTCCCTTTACTATCGTACTTTGTTTAGCAACTACTGAAATGGTCATTCAAATTTGATGCAAGAGTAAAGGCTCTTGGACATTGCAAAAGCATAAGTCCTGTAAAAACAGGCAGACAAATAGAGGAAAGGCAATCAGATTTGTGCTGCCACAAAAGGAAAACCTGCAGTGAAAACCCAGCCAAGTAGCAGGCACTAAAGGATCCACACAGGAGACAGATCATGATCACTGGAAAACTTCAAACACAGTTCATGCTTTATAAAATGAAGAAGCCATGCAAACTGTGTAAACACCCTTGCACCAGAATGTACTTATTTGATTAACTTAAATGATAGGGAAAGGACAAATAGATTTTGAAGAAAGAAACCTTCTCTACTGGCCTTTTGCCCTTTTCTAAAGCCCTGCTCAAACTAAATCTTTGTGAAGGTTCTGAAATATTTAGTTGCTGCCTTTCATTTTCTTTGCATTTTTTTCTTGCGTATTTCTGGACTGTGACCAGAATGGGGAACAGATTGCTGAATACAGCAAAAAAAAGCTGTTCTCAAGGTACTTCCATACCATCTGAAAGCTAGAAATGCTGTAAATCTTGAGCTAACCTGCTCTTGAAACCTTGAAACTTGCTGATGGTGCACTTCCTTAGTCTGTGCTATCAAGTATAACCACTGACTGTTCTTGTATTAGCAGGTGTCACCTTACCAGATCTGGTCCGCAGGTATCAAGGTAACACTGCTGTTCTGTGTGGTACCAGAAAACTATGAGAGTATTTAGCGCTGCTGTTTTGCAAAGCACAGTCCTAACATCAGCCAGGCTCTCTGCTATATAGTCTGTGCTTTGCCATTGCCTCTGTTTTGTCCCTGCTGTCTTTCTTAGAGCTGAAGTGGTGCTTGCCTTTACACTCTCATAAATTCAGCTTTGTGGACAGGAGACGGACTTTTCCTCCTACTTCTCTGTGTACCATTTCATAACAAGGAGGTGCAGGAGAGCAGAGCTGCTAAATATCTGAACCCAGTGCAGGACTATGTCTGTGTTAGGGGTTTACTTGAAAGAGGGTTTTACAGTCTCATAGAGAGGCATGGAAGCTTCTGCAGTGCTACCATCTCTGGCAAACTCTATCACCACATCCATAGTGACAGGTCTTTCTATCAGACAGCAGGATCAAGTGAGTTGAGGTAGAAAGGACTGTTCACCTTATAATACTCATCCCCTCAAACTCTCCTAATCTTGCCAATTCTAGCAATGTGTCATGGCTTTATTACATTACAGTACTTGCTGATATTGTATTGCTTTTTTATCAGTGATACAAAACTTCCAACAGGACTAAAGAGTCCTGTTCACTTATTTCTTCTGTTTGTTTAGTAGATCTTTGTCTTACTTAGATTTAAATGCTCAAGATACAGGCTGTGCATTTGCTAGGTTATTACAATCCTCAGAATAACATATCCCTGATGACTGGCAGGCCCTCAAGGATCTGCTGCAACAGAATGAAAAATGTTTTTATTAAAAACCCCTGCAGAATCTGTAACCAGCTTTCCAGATTGTGTCTAAAGGAAGTTTAGATAAAGTATCAGAAAGTCACAGTTTTCTCATACCCAAAATGGACATATTTTCCATGAATAACATAAATTGGATTACTGATTTCTGTTTTTCACAGAGTACAACCAAACCTAACAAAGGGAAAGGATGAATGTTTTTGCATCCATTTAATGAAAAAGAGTGATTTTTTTTACAGAGTGCTAATTGATTCCAACCATGTTTTCCTGTGAAAAATTCTAGTCCTTTTCTTCCGAGATTTTTTCTTCTGGATAATCAGCCTCATAAAAGATAAGCTCTGTAATCTTTTACCTGCACAGATAAGGATTTTTTCACATGAGAGCTCCTCTAATTTCCTGGACAGCAGCCTAGAGAAGTCAGTCCTGCCACTTCTGCTGAGCACTTAACAGACGTGTAAATGATGATAAGCATAAATAAGGTATGTATCACTCAGATATGTACTGTGTATTCATTTGGAGTGCCACTTCTTGAGGTGAAGGTGTCAGCTGATCTTGGAGCAGTGTGTGCACAAGAATGATTGCTCAGCAACAGGAAAACGGCTCTAAAAAAATGCAACATGAAACTATTGAGAGCCATTGTGAAGGAGGCAAACCACACTTATTACATACGGTGACTGGCAGAGAGAGAGAGAGAGAGAGAGAGAGTGAAAAGAAAGGGCTGTTCAGGCACCATGAAAAAGTCACTCATGAGAAGCTGGGGTTTCCCTATTCCTTCATAGGTTGATTGATACATGTATCTTCAGTAAACCCAGTGTACTTTCTTTATGCCCACACCCCCTTCATAGGCAGATTAAACTATTGATATTCTAGTATTTGATTCATTCTGTAACTATGATTCTTAAGATTGATGCCCTGTTGATGAGGTAGCCTGCACATGACACTTCCTATCCCAAGTAGCTATATCTTTCCAGAGAAGCAGGCAAAGCACAGGATAGGAGCACTTTATTCTCCTCACTAAAGAGATGAGGAATTGGACAAAAGAGAGATTAATTGGCTTTTCAAAGGTTACCAGGGAAGCCAGGAACTGGTTTCATGTTTCCTGATTTCCAAAGTACAGCTCTAAATGTCCTTTTCTCTCAAGTAAATAGAAACATTTATGAATCAGTGATGCCGGTGATGTCATACTATGATGCAACACAGGTCAGTGAGCGAATGGGGATTTGTAGGTAGGGCATAAACCTAAACTGTATAACCCAGACCATACATAAAAATTGCTTTCTTTCTGCCAATGACAGATGTATGCCTGCTTTTTTCTTTACAGTATTTTAGTAAACTTGGCTTGAAAGGTTACTTCCCACTTCTAAAGGATACGTTTTAATATCTACAATCAAGTACTGTATCCCTTTGGACTGAAATAATGCTGGGTGAATTATACAAACTCAGGTGAACACACAAGCTCATGAAAGTAAAATTTGCTACTGACTGTTACCTGTCCCTGAACTTTCAGAGGCGAAACTTTCCAGGCAAGGGGAAGTCAGTAGAGATGTTCTCATCACATAATTTTCAGAGGTTGGACAGAAAAAAAAAGAGAAAGATTGTACTTGTGCCAAATACTGAAAATTTTGTAAATGAATTGCATTAGGATACTCAACCATTTTAAGCTATGCAAAATCAATATGCTTTCATCCATGCATATAAGCACGTCTCAAGGACAGTTTCATTTCCACAGACAAGGATGATGGTTATTTGGAAATACATGTTGAGAGTAGGAATTAACCCAGAAGAACTCGTTGCACATGTGAATAGAACAGAAGGGTAGCAGGTGAATGACTTAGAGGTAAACAAATCTAGGGGAACTAAGGGCTTACCTTGATAGCCATGAGTCTTCATATAGGCTTTTCTTTTTTTTTTTCAACAGAAAGACATGGCACTATTCAGTGGCCCTCACAAACATCATTGTTTTTACCAAGTTTTGGTGAGAAACTTAAGGCTTTGGTCTATTTCTTCCTACTATCTCATTGCACTTGATTTCATTGTCAATATGTTTCATGGCAAATATGATTTCCAAATGTTACACTGTACTCTGTACAAGAGGACCATCCTGATCTGGTGTTTTTTTCTGAAAAGCACAATGTATTCAGAGGAACTGAATTCTCATATGCATGGCATGACTGGCAGTTGTGGCTGGCTCGTCCTCTTGTATTCCTTGTTGCTAACAGGGCAGCACACATTCTTACAAACAAAGTAGTTGGAGCACCTGCTCACCATTTGCATTTCCAGACAGTGGAACAACACCTATTTGAATATCAAAATTAAATAAATCTATATTTTGACATGTCATTTCCTTTTGCATGTGCAAAGCCTTTTTTTTTATTTTCTCCTGGAAAAAACCCCAACCTGACAGTGCTTGCTTGAAAATATCTTAAATAACATTGGGTTTGTTTACCGGAGTGTTATGTGGGAGCATTGAGATTTACTTCAGTTTTTCATGTCATTTCTTAAAAGAAAATGAGTGAAACAGAAAAGATGACATTGGAGCACACGAGATTCTGGCATCTTGGTATCTTTCTCAAATTCTTTTGGAAAGCAACTATGATGCCAAATATTTTCTGCTTTGTCTGAGCCACATGCTTATGAAGGAGAGGCAAAAAAAGATATTGAATGGAAATGGTAAGGTTGGTTTATGATGGAAACAAATATAGTACATTCATAAGTCTGACTAAGTTTGTATGAAGGAACCTGGAGTTTGCATGTCCAGCATCTGTAAGAAATAGCAAAGAAAATGGCAATTATGCCCTTGATTATTTTTCCTCATGTGGTCCACTAAGGCTGTTGTTCAGGGGAAATTAGGACCCAACATACAGTAGTAAATCTTTGATTTAAGTGAATAACCTTTGTGAAAATGGGGGTAGATGCATTTTGTACAGTCATGATGCTGTTGCTCTGCACTCCTTTACTGCATATTTTTATGTTTTCATCACAAAAGTCAAATTAATGGAGGAGTTCAGCTTTGTCCCATAAGAACTGTCATGTTAAACTATGAAGATGATATAGTCAGTGGATGGACTTTTCCTTCCATTTTGAGTAAATTCTAATCTGTGGCCCTTTAGTGTGCACTAGATATTTTTCTGTTTATATGAATTTGGTTTTTTGTACAGTAGCTTTGCATGCTGTGGCTGCATGTTGAAGGCACCTTCTTGCTGCCTCTCCCCTGCTTCATAGAATCATAGAATCATAGAATAACCAGGTTGGAAGAGACCCACCGGATCATCGAGTCCAACCATTCCTATCAAACATTAAACCATGCCCCTTAGCACCTGGTCCACCCGTGCCTTAAACACCTCCAGGGGTTATGCATATCTTCTGATGCTGTGGGTGACAGAGTAGTCCTCCTGTTTAGCAAGAGATTGATATTTTTGCTTTTCATTGATTTTTCTTTTTTTAGCACATTATAAAGTTGATGGGGATTAAAGCCTGCTACAGACTGGTGTTTGCTGATTCAGAATGGACAAGGTTGAACCTGAAGTTCAGACCCTAAAGTCTATGTACTAAAATAATCAATAAACAAGCCCTGCAGCACTTAAGAGAGATTCAATTTCTGACCAAGACATGCAGAAGAATGAGTGAAAGTAGTTCTTCCTCAGGTCCATGTGTGTGGTTCACAGAAGCACCACACAGCCTTTCAGAGATCAGCATAATCACAGGTAGGAACTTCCAATCCAAGTCAGCAGTCCAGCTATATCCACAATCATTTCTGGCCAGTGGCTAGTACTACCCTCATTGGTGCTAGATAGTGCTAGGATTGTCTTCCATACAAAAAAACCCCCTTGCTCATAGGGGAAATTCCTTGTTACTTCTATTAGTAAATTTCTATCCTGTGTCCTGAACCAAGAGTGATTTTCTTCCTCTTTCTTAATTCTATCTACTGTAATTGGAAAAGCTGGTACTATTCAGACAAGTCTTGGATATTTTAAAGATCAGTAAACTACTGTCCTCTGAGATGTCTTTAACAAGTGTCTTCTGACACACGGTGCCTGTTTTTGTCATGGTGAATATTAACACACGATTTCTATTTCCCTATTTCCTTTGCAATTGTATATTTTATATGGTATCATTTTTTATTAATTTCCTCCCTGAATTAAACTTCTCTCATATTTTCTTCCCTCTTTATACAGTTTTTCCCCTTTTAAATAGTCTTACTGACACAGTAAGGCGCTGACAACGTTTTACAAGACTCCTGTGAGACCTCATATGGAGTACCTTTTGTAACTTCTGATTGGGACCTGACGGACTCTTGCACAGGTGACTGGGGAAAAGTAAGATTATCATATGAGAGAAAAATAAAAGATCCTGCCTTGCTTAGCTCCACTGAGAGGGCTGAGAGGGGATGTAACTGTTCTCTGTGCATCAGGGACTTAAAGACCAGCAAGGAAAAAAAGAACTTTTTATGTAAAAGCTGATGTTGACATAAAACCCACATGGGTACAGACTTAGTATGGATGTATCAAGCCTTAGAGTTACAAGGAAGTCCCTAATGGTTACAGCAGTGAGGTTCTGCAATAGTTTTCCCATCAGAGTGAGAAAGGACTAACAGCTTCCAGGATGGAACTTGACAGTTTTATGGGGGAAGAAAGCATGACGTGATGAATGAGACAGTAAAGGAGTAAGTTAGTGAACTCAGAGGTTAATTCCAATTTCTCTGTCTGGGGAACCCAGATCCAGAATGCAAGCTTAGATTTCTGGAAGAGACTTAACTGTTTTGTCTCCCATTACATATCATGCAGAATGGAGAAAAGTACAGCTTAACCAAAACTAGATACCAGGATATGATCAGTCTCCACTAACTGCAATGACTAGACATCTACATTTAGACATCTCAATTTAGATGTTATCACTGGTATATCATTTTACACTGAGTTAATTAATTGCATAGGCCACAAGGGTTTGACTCAGTTAGCTGAGAAAAAGTGTCTTGTGCCATCTGAAAGGCCCTAGAGCCTGTGAGAGATCTGAAGGGGCAGGCAGATATGGCACAGGACATGCAGAAGAGCTGTTCTCTTCTGAAGAAGTAGCTGGGGCTTCAGTAGACATGAGGGCATCTTAGAAAGCACAAGATGCCTATATTTAAGCAACTGAATTGTGCCCCAGATGAGGGGGTGTGATGACTTGGTAGTCACAACCTTGACAGCATTTGCTCCTCTCCTTATCCCCTTATCGGTTTTTTTTCTGATTTTCTGTTGTATTTGTTTTACTTGGCTACAGCAGTTACCTACTTCAGAATAGACTCCAGAATATCAAAACCGAAACAGAATTGTGTATAGCTAAACTAAAAAGAAATCAACTAAGACTGTAACTTTCCTTCTCAAATAAAGGCTTCTATATACACTGACTATGTAAATTCTGTCTGTACACCCCCTGATCCTTCTCCTCAATTTCCACTAATGTTCTCATCACAGAGCACTGAGAGTTTTAAGTTTTACTACAGGCTTCTCAATGACACCAGCTAGTTTCCTCTTAGCCAGCCTAAGTGTTTTCATAATGTAGGGCAAGAAAGAACTTTTAGGAAGGGCAAACAGCACCAAAAGGTAAAATTCTGGTTTGCCGCAGGATCCCAGTTGCCAACAATTATTAATATGCTCATTCCAGGATTTGTCTTTGGGGCTTTCCTTACACAGTGACGTTAAAAGTCTTGGCAGATGTTAAAAGTAAACACATTCTGCAGTGTTCGTTTCCTCTCTGTAGGAAGGAAGGTGTGACTGATCACTGCCTTGCAACCCCTTGATAAAAACAATCAGCGTTACCGAGGCACGTGGAAGGAAGGAAACTCAAGCCAGACTGTACTGAGGGCTTCTTGAGGGAGTAAGAAGGGTTGGAGAATCACACAGAAGATTTAAGGAGAGACAAGAGATTATGCAAATATGAGCTGTGAATAGCATCCTGACAGCACAGCCCCTCCAGAGATAAATTGCCACTTGCATTTCTCCAGCAGGTACCTTGAAGTCAATGAGAAAAATGGAGCAGCTCTGAACAAAAAGGGAAGGGGAAGAAAGAAAAATCAAACTAAGTGCTCTTTAATTCTAGCCACGTTAAACTCTAAATGCTGCCAAAAACCTGGTAATAAAATTTAATACTTTCTGAGGATGTGACGATCAGTCATCCAACCAAGAATCAAAGTCTCCTGGGAGTGTTTCTTCCATCGTGGGACTTGAGTAGACTTGACCCTCTCGGCATTTCATATTTCATAATTGAACTCAATGTCCCTCAAACTTTTAACATCTTCCTAGATTAAAAAAGAGCATTAATAACTCTCACCTCAGAGCAGTGCTGAAGAGTGAATTAGAACACCGGGCACAATTTCAGAGAATCTGGGGGAGAAAGCTGATCAGTGTCGTCACGTGTGTGTTAGTACATGTTTGTGTCTGTATCACAAACAAACAAAAAACTCCCAACAGTCAATTAACAGGCCCCAGTATATTGCTCCAGTATATATGATCTTCCGTCACCTTAGTAGTTGCACTCTGAAGACGGTGGCATATAATTGAGCACCTTACTTCTGCTGCTTTTCTCTGGAGAAGTGAAAAAAAATGAAGCCTTTTTTAACTGAGTGCTTTGTTATGATTTATACATTTCTTTCTTGAATAGCTGAGGTTTATCTTCTTCAGCTGCAGGAACTTAGAGCAAATGATAAACGAAAACATCAACTCAGAGCCTGCACTAATGCCTGACACAAACATGTCACTTGATATTTAAGTATTTATTTATTCATTTGTGTTTTTGTAGTCTCTTCTTAGGCGCAGAACCTTTGTATTTATTACAATAATAGTGACAAAATGTGAGAACAGGAAGCAGGGGAAAAGAATGAAGATAAATGCATGCATTAAAAAAAAAAAAAAAGCAGCGACTCCAGAGATTGAGGAACCATCCTTGGGAGGTGGGGAAGTTGCTCCTTCTTTTTGTTTTTTATTTAATTGAAGAAAACCCAGCTGGGGAGCAGGCTGCTCCACAGATCTGAAACTAGCATGGCTTGCAGGACCAAGGCTTGCTTTCTGGGGCCAGACCAGGAGAAAAGGCTGAGGGAGAGCAGGGCCAGAGGTGCCCAAGTGGCCCCAAGGTGGTCAGAGTTGTCTGAGGAGAGCAGGGTCACCCACAGGGAAGCAAAGGTCCAGGCAGGACCTGACTCACTGTGAAGCTGCCCCAGGCCTGGTGGTGGGGTGATCCTGCCACCAGCACATCTACAAATTGCCATGGCTGTGGGCCTGGTGGAGAGTGGGGAGGTGTTGGAAGGGGGGATCGCCTTCTGCTTGGTTGATCTGCAGCAAGAGCGCTGAGCCAGAGGAAGCGATGGAGCGAGAAAGGGACAAAGGCTGCAGTCAGGGCTGGCTGCTGGGGAGGGGTGCCTGGCTGAAATCCTTCACAGCGCCAGGACACAAAACCTCTTAAATCTTCATTGGAAAGTCATTAGAAATCTGTTGGAGGAGCTGGGCGCAGATTGCCAGGGGAGGGGACTCAAAAGCCCCTGCAGGCTCCACAATACCTGAAATGAACTGGAAGGGATAGGGTGGATCTGGGAAGCAGGTTTCCTGCCATAACTAAAGCCCCCTTTCAGCCTGCTTTGCAACAGTTTTACGATGTGTTAGAATTTACATTCACGTGTTGTTAACCATTCTGTGGCGCAATGAAACGTTTTATCTGTCTGACCTCAACCTTTGCCATATGCTGGTGCAAAGTACTCAACTTAAGCCTGGGCAAGTTTAAGAAAAGGAAGAAAAGAAAGACGGGAGCAGAAAAAGGAGGGTCCAAAAAGCGCATTGCTGGGTAGGCTCTGTTTTCATTTGTGATAGCTGCCTTCCTCTCCATTTTCCATGGAAACGTTTTGAAAGCCAATTCCAAAAAAAGACAAAAAGAAAAAAAAAGAAAAAGATTCATGCCGATAAATGAATAGTGGTTCAGAACATGCCAGCTCTTCACTAATTGTCCACTTTACATATGCTCCTTCATGTCTGGCAATTCCTCTTTTATATTGTGTAGAGACAGCAATGAAACTTCATTATACTGCCTTAAGGAGCGGCGTCTGGTATGCATTTGAAATTGATTGGAATAAGGTTTATAAGATTTTTATTTATCTTATTCTAATTTCCCTATTGCTTTCTCAACCCAGTTTGTTTGAAAGAATAAGAGATGAGAATTATGGAAAGAAGGTGACAATTTTGTGAGACAGACTGGTCATTCATAATGAAAAAAATCATCTTGTGCTTTTGAAGATGAGCCTGGATAACTTGCAAATTCTGCTGTTTCTCTTAGTGACCTGCACTGCGGCATTACCCCAGTCTTGCTCTTTGATTCCTCTGAAACTACGCTTATGGACTTGCCTCTCCATTTTGCTTCTGGTGTCTAGATGTGGTTAGATGTTTCTTACAATGTGTTCTGAGTGGACTAAGCAATCCAGAGCCCACTTCCTAGTCTCTTGTGTGATGACTTTTCATAGAAACATGGCTATTTCTGTACTGAGAAAGATCAGTTTTGCCTCTGGAGTCTAGTAAGGATGGCAGCACAGAGGAAATCTGGCTTCGATTCAGCCTCCTGAATAACCTTGGACTAGTCCTAAAAGAGTACATCCACATAGGTGCTTTAATGTTGTCACGTTCAGCAGCAGGGTGTCTTTGGGATCAACAAAGCTTCAGTAGCCCCTGTGGAGCTATGAATCCCATGCCTGAAGAAGATGCTTTAGCACATGCATGGTGTTGTTTTTCAGAAGGCTTTGAATGCTCAGGGTATTAGATTATTTAGGAGTTAAGTAAGGCCTTGGTAAATCCACTGGCAGCACTTAGGTTCCTGGAAGGCCCCCAACCTGCTTTGTAATTCTCACTGTTGCTTTGTGAGACTCTGTAAAGCCACAGTGGCCCTGGGGAGTATTCAGGTAAGAGAACCCTCATGGTTAGGTAAGGCTCATATACTTACTGTAATAATGAATCCCCAAATGAAGAACCCAATTATGTATGCTAGAGTTATGAGCTGATACAGCCCATCAGTAATCCCACTGCTGGACCAATCATTGCTGGAGCCTCTTGCAATATATATTGCTGCATTTTATGGTATGTGGCAAGTCTTCTGGGGAAATAAAAGTCATTGTTGCTTTCTGTGAAACTCTGTCAACCTATCTCACATTTTTGTAAGTAATTTCCATCCTGCTATGGTCTATTAGACATGATGTTTTGAAGGAATGGGAAAGAGTTAAGCAAAATGAAGACCATTATCAATATTTTATTTGTCACAGCTGAAAAACTACAGTTGTAGGTGAGTTCATTCCAATCCATTCATTGATTTCAGAACTCAAAACCCTTCAGGGAGTGTCTAAAATCCTCTGATGTTTCTGAGTGCTAAGTTTTGTGTTTGGATTTCTGATAAAACTGAAGTATGAGTCAAAACCATGTAACAGACTGGTTCTGATTTACCACTGTGTGCTTCCACTATCTGCTAGTGCTAACTCCAGTGATTTCATTAGAGTGGAGCTGCATGGTATTGATTCAATTCTTATGTCAATGTAACCCTCCAGAGACACACTTCCCTGCTCTTATTCCCACTGACTTCAGTTCAGGAAAATAATCAGGACTGTAATTAGGAATGATGACCTGATTCAGTCAGGCATAGAAACAAGCCAACCTTTAAGTTTTTCAGTAATGCTACTGACTGTAGCGGGGCTACTTTCTTCCTTAAAGGCAAGTACGTGCTTACAACTTTTACAGATGGTAACCTATGTATTTAGGTTTTCTCTTGAATTTTGTGAAAGTGGAAACCTTTTGACAGGCTATAACAAACCTTGGATGAGGACCACAAATAGAGGAAACGTAGTAAAATATTTAAGAAGGCTCAGGAGCTAAGCTGCAGTTTCTCCTTCATCCCTGTCTATGCAATTCCATTTACTTCAATTAACTTTTATGTTTGCAACTGGAATGGATGGAATTTGAGCAAAGTTGCTTTCAGAGTACATTCACGGTATTGTCTACAAACCTATTACTTTCAGAAACCAAGATAGGATAATGCGCTTCTTTCTGCAGATTGTGTTGTCTGTTCTAGCTGCCACTTAAATACCTGATGCCTCAAAAAGCATTCCCAGCAGGGTTCAAATGGTTTTGTTTATGTGCATTTTTCAGGCAAAAACTTGCCAAACTCCAGTATTGGCTGTGGGCTTCTGGGAAGAGAACTTGGCTTGGAATTAAATACCCTGGAAATGGACTGGATCCAAGAATGAGTAAATTTGTAGCAGAGGTGAAAACATCTAATTATAACCACTATCCAGAAAGTCAATGTAAAAATAATAAGTGAAAAATTACTCATCACATTAAAAGAGATAATTTTTTCTAATGGCATTAAGAGATTTTAAAACCAGCCAACATATCAAAAGTTGAATAATCAAAGTATCCATGATCAATATTTATATTCAGGTCAAAGTGAAGGGAACTGAGGCAATGAAATTTAGAAATGCATGTATCACAATTTGATTTGAACAGTCAACATTGGCAAAAAGCCTAACTGTTTGCTCTACGATTACTTTCTGATTAAGTATTACCACACAGAGCTACATCTGTTACTCTTCATTTGAATACAAAACTTACCTCTAATCTAATTAAAAAAACAATAAAAGCAGGAACATGATGTCCTTTCAAAGCCCTCAAACTTATTAAAGCTAAAAGTAATTCAACAGATTTAAAGAAGTAATTGTATTAATTAATCAGAGGATAGATTCTGGCTAGTAAACTCTAGCTGTAAAGGTAAACATGAGGATAAGAATTCTAATGCAACACCAACAGTGTTCTTATACCTTGGTGGCATTTAATAAGCACCTGTGATATACCTAAGCTACCTTCAAAACAGCTAATGTGACCTACATTGCCTTTGAAACTGATAGCTGCTGCAGCACTGGGCTCAGTGTGGGTTGATTCATTGTTTTTATACTGCAGGGGACTAACTTGTGCAGTTAGACAGCTAGCAATTCAGACTGTCTTAGATCCAGAGATACTCTCTCTGTTAGGAGTAAGAGGGTAGGCGACAAGAAGAGAATGCAAATTCAGGTAGGCTGATTTATGTCTTGCTTGGTCTCACCTTCACTTGCAGGTCTTTAAACTGTGATCTGAAAATGTCTTGCATCAGAATTTCCCCTAGAAAATAGTAAAAGCATTGTTTCTCTTAAGTATAGTAGATTGCCCCTAAAAATGCATCTGCCCTCCTAGAAATAACGTTTGTTTGTTTGCTTGTTTGTTTGTTTTTGCTTGCATAGTCATCCTTTGCTTGGAAAAGCCGTACCTCTGCAAAGGTGGTCCTGAAGTATTTTAGTCCCTAAAAGCCTGGCATATGCCAGAGAACAGAGTGAGAATTTTTGATTGTTAATCTTATGATAAATGACTAAATAGAATAGGCAGAAAATTAATAGTCTTAAGTATTTATGTAACATTTAATATTCTTATTGAAGGTATCTACTTCCTATAACTAAGAGAGGGTATTAGTTTCTCTTTTTGTAGTAGAGATGAGGGAACACAGAATAATAAATACCATATTTATTTCTGGTCTTGTAGTAAATCTTGCTGAATTGCTTTGCAAATTTCCAGTGGGATTTGCCTCAACTAGCTTTAGCTGTCAAAAGGCAGCTAGCATAAGATAGCCATGCAGGTCTTTCTTTTAGTCAATGAAGAACAACAGACTTCTCCAATTTATGGTGTTTTCTGTCCTGATGGAAGTATGTAACAGAAGATCAATAGCCTTTGGTGAACACCGAGGATGACTCTCTTCAGTTACTGCAGAGGGAGAATGGCCAGAGTGCAACTGGCTGATGCCTTATTCTTTGGTAGAAAATTAGTGGAAGTAAAGCTCTCACCTTATGGTGCTGTTGCATGTCTGTGACAGGAAGAGGAACTCTGACGTGATGGAGATTTTAGTAGACCAGATGTAGATGGTCAGATGTAGATTTGGTAACGTGACATGTCTTAGAGCAATGTCTCTGGCATTTCTGAAGGAAAACCTTTATTTCTTAGTGTTTTTGTAGGAAATGTTTGTAGAGTATCACAGCAATTTCTCTTTCAGCAGTTGTGTATTATGTTTGGATACTATATCAGAAGGGATCTGAACAGGCTGGACCGCTGAGCAGAGTCCAATGGCATGAGGTTTAACAAGGCCAAATACTGGGTCCTGCACTTGGGGCACAACAACCCTATGCAGAGCTACAGACTGGGAGAAGTCTGGCTGGAAAACTGCCGGGAGGAGAGGGACCTGGGGGTGTTGGTTGACAGCAACTGAACATGAGCCAGCAGGGTGCCCAGGTGTCCAAGAAGGCCAATGGCACCTTGGCTTGTATCAGAAATGGTGTGACCAGCAGGTCCAGCGAGATTATTCTCGCTCTGTACTCGGCACTGGTGAGACCGCTCCTTGAATCCTGTGTGTAGTTCTGGGCCCCTCACCAACAGAAGGATGTTGAGGCTCTGGAGCGAGTCCAGAGAAGAGCAACAAAGCTGGTGAAGGGGCTGGAGAATAGGTCTTATGAGGAATGGCTGAGAGAGCTGGGGTTGTTTAGCCTGGAGAAGAGGAGGCTGAGAGGAGACCTCNGTACAGTCTTGAATGTGCCTAAGACACTCTGCTGTCACAAGCAAGGAAGTGTGGTATGAATGCCAAAGGTAAATGCTTGTAGGGTCTCCAAGAGAAGTCATTTGGATAGGAGTGAGCTGGAACATACTGTAGATCATAGAATCATAGAATGTTTGGAGTTTGAAAGGACCTTAAAGATCATCTAGTTCCAATCCCCTGCCAAGGACAGGAACACCTGCTCTGCAAACCCCTTCCACTTCAAAAATTTTGAGCATCTTGACTTAATTCCCCAGATAAATTATCATTAATATTAGATTGTCTTTTTGGAAAGAGTCAAAGCAGATAGGTTTGATATTAGAGGGGCAGCTTTCAGGGGACTCGGATCCAATCATTTGAATATATGGGATAGGATTCATTTTACCTGCCTCTAGAAATCTGCAGTTTAAATGACGTCTGTTTCTGAGCTAGTCACATTTGGCTCCTGTAGTCACCAGCATAAAGAAACTGGCACTGCCAAAGGGCATGTCTTGGACACCTACTGCATGGGAGAAGACTCACCCAACTGGAAAGCTTAACTCTTCCCACTGACTTGGCTAGCCTGGAGCAATGAGCTCAGACTAGACACCTTGGTTTTAGGCATTCAGCATGAAGTGGGTTGAATCCCATTCTTAGCATCTAGGCACTGCTATTTAAAAATTACAGATAATATTAATGGAAAAGTTGCTGCTGATTTGCATGAGAAATATGATCTTCCAGCCTCATGGGTCTACCCACATGAGTAAAAAGAATGTGAATATTTCACCCTCGCACTACTAAGCCACACTTACTGCTGCTTTAATTAAAGATAAAAGGTTCTATTGATTTTAACTTGATCTTGTTAGAATCCCACCATAGATCCTTCTTCATTATAATATATAGCAGGATGAGTTTTCTAGTTTGTCATTATCACTTTCCATGTCAGAGCACATACTGGAAGCTCTAGAAGTCTGCACTGCAGATATGGAGCACAGCTTCAGACAAAAGGTAGCTTTATACTAGCTATATGACATACTGCAGCACGTACTCTGTGTGTAGCTGCTATGGGCTTCTGTGACTGAAATGTGTGTTCTGTTTCAGTTCACAGGATGTGGTTCCTCACTTGCACATCTTGCAGTGCACAGATGCCACTGTCCTGTTGCTGCCTGCTCCTGTCTCCTCTCCAGCAGTTCCTCTGGCTCCTGCTGTCATGCAGACAGCAGGCTGGGGTATCAGAAGTGGCTTCAGGTGCTGAGGGATATAGTATGTGTATGGTGAAGAAATGGTGAGAACTGCCTGTCCTAAACAGCTTGTCTCTTGTCCCTGATGCTCCTCCTTGGGCTCCAGTTGCTTCTACTGCTGCCTGAGGTTGAGCTGCCAACAATGGCTACTCTGAGTGGCCAGAGGAACAATCAAGAAGCTGGAGGACTGGAGAATACAGAAAGATAGTGGGAGAAAAAGACCAGAAGGCTTGTTACTGACCCACAACACCCCTTCCACTTACACATGCAGTATAGTTACCTACCTCTTCCTGCCTCTGCTTTTCCTGTTTTTCTCATGTCTGTCATGAGGAATAACAGAATGCAGTAGAGAAAGGAAATTATTTTTTGCCATTTTGGGATAAGTCTTTTTACTTTCACCTCCTGATGTCCTTCAGGGAGTGTAGGGAAATTAACCCCTTTCACAACGTGACTGCTTGTAATTATAATTCTCACTGACTCTCAATTGACACTGCTATCCATCAAAGGCTTGATTTTCAGGTCTGTTGCATAGTGCAGTGAATAAGAAAAGAGCTGGAGGTGCTAATCATATTGGCAGAATATAAGTGGAATGGGAGGAGCTGCTGTTCTGACTCTGAGAGCAGGCTTGAGAAGTCTCAGCTATGCTTGACACGCCCCAGTGTGCTGTGTAGTCTTGAGAAGCTGGTCAGCAGAGCGGGAGTGGGGCTTTAAAGAGCCTTTTACTGGGCACTAGGGGCAGACCAGGAATGGGTTTATAATCTGTTGTCATGGTTCAGCTGACAGATGGCAACTAGGGAGCAGCGGTATCTTGAATGCTTCAAGGGAGTGAATCCTGAGCTAGCTACTGCAACCTGATGGTAATCTGATGAAAGTGTCCCTCTGCAGAGAAGCTGGGCTAGCTAAAGGCTGAATTGATTTAAAAACCAATTTTAATTATACTAGTGCAAATTTTGTGAGCAAGCACACAGTCTCCTTGGGGGTAAGGAGAGAGATGCCATTAGTGGGATGCAAGCCGGGTCCACGCTCTCTAGAGCAGGATAGCATATACTGAAAAGAACATCAGAGGCAAGGTAATTGCCATAATATAAAGGTGAAAAGTCCCTTTATATTATGGTGGTACATATTAAGCTGTCCCTTGTTAACAGGATCTGATGATCAATCTGTAATTCAGACCTCAAGACCTGGAAAGCTACACATGAAAGAGCTCTATAAGGCACAGGAGCAGTGGATTAAAAGGGTACAAGGAGGCCTGCCAGATTTGTGTGGCATCCTAAGCTCCACCATCCTGTTCGGCCACCTTCTCTTCACAGTGCAACAAGTGTCACTGTCACGAGCTGGCTGCACGCTGACACATTGGATCGGTGACCCCACGTTTCAGCCCTGTGCTGGTGTAGTGGTTGAACTGACCCCTGCAGCCAGAGGTCAGATGGAAAGCCATTAGGGGTGATTCCTCACCAGCACAACGTCCAGACTCCTGTCACTGCTGCTTCGAGTCATCCTGGGAGCAATCATCCATGAATTGATTTTATGGCAGTGCTGACACTTGCCTTCATTCTTTCAGAGCTGGAGAGAATTGCTCTTAACCATGCCCCCTGCTGCCTCGGGATATAATCTCAGGAGCATAGTTTAGGGGCACAGCCAGCTTCAAGGAGCATTACTTTGCTTCAGTGCATTTTTATGTGGTTTTTTTTCCCTGCAGGCTTTTTTTCGGCTCAGAGGGATATTTGAACCAGTGAATGCACTTTTTTATTTCTTCTTCTTCTTCCTAAAGAAACAGTCAAAAAGTCTATGTCTGTGTGCTGTTGCCAAACATGCAAACGTTTGTCCAGTTTGCTGTTGGGCAGCATCAAGGGCTTATGTCTTAGCTGCTAACTTGGTGATAATATTCTCCCTTAACAGAGGATTTTACAAACAAATGCACGTATCAAAATCTGTTCATCAATACAACTGCAGTTTGAAGCCTACATTAGGCAAATCCACAATCCTGGGAATACTTTTTAAGGATAAATCTTCAGTGAGATTATTTATGCAAAGAATAAGAGGTATTTTTAGCACCAGGAAATAAATAAGATTTTTTTTCCATAGGTCAGAAATCTTTTGAAGTACTTTCATTTTTTTAATCCATTCTCCCCCCCCTCCCCCGTAATTCTCATTAGCTTAATTAATTTTTGCTCTCTTTTGAAATTAAAGAGAACAAATTGTTCTCGTGGTACTGAAGGGCACAGGAAAATAATTGCAAAGGGTCGATTTGTACCTGAGACTCTGTTATATTTCTGTTGACTGAAATCTCAGCAAAAGGGAAGGCAAATTGTTCAAAGACTGCCCCCCATTAAAGCCAGAAATATATTTGCGTGGCTATTTCTTGTGGATGCGTATAGCATTGCAATATTCCAGTAATGGAAGCAATTTGTTTTAGAAACAGTATAAAGGTTGCTAATTTCCAAATAATGGGAACCGGTCTGCTTGACAGGTTTTTCTTTCTGCTATTTATACTGCATATAGAGTAGCAGGAGCAGAGGCAGAGCTAGGCAAGCAGGGAGTCTCTCTGGCAGCTGCTGCGACCCCTGCCGTGCTGCTGCCATTGCCATTGCCACGGGAAAGCGATGTGAACACTGTTTTTGGGGGGTCCCATTACCTCATTAGCCATCCCTCCTTGAGGGAGAAAAGGAGAGGATTTCTTTAAAAATTTTTTTTAAGATGAAAATGAAGGCAACACCTACATGGACTGAAGTGGGTGTGTTTTCTATTCAATGAATAATTATCTCTGAAAAACAAGCATGATTTGGAAAGGTAACCTGGCCTGGGAGCTTGCAGAGCTACATTTCTGCCAGACTGTTTTTCATTTCCCTATTACATTTCATGCATTTGAAAAATGAGGAGGGAACTTGTTCTTACTTTTTGCTCTTGTATAAGGCAAATTGGGTTGGAGCTTTGTGGATTAATAGGACGGGAGGCGGCTTCCTGCCTTCTGTTGGTGGGAGATAAAGGTGCCTTCTCACCTCACAGGTCTTTTTCAAACAGCCCATCAAGTTAGGTATTAGTAGAAAGAGTTCATGAAGCAGGTGTGGAGAAGGGAGATTCTGGAGCAGAGTGCATACAGACTACTTACTGACTGTTGATCTTGTGAGTGTGTTGGTAATATTGCTTTGGTAATATTTGGGATGAAGAGCAGTTATGGACTATTTAGGCTGGTGGAGCTAATTTTTAGGATGAGTGGTTAGCCTGGATCCTCTTTAGCTGAAGAATTACCTGGTATTGAGATGGGAAGCATGAAGACAAACACCCATACATAACCTTTTTACAAGATATGAAGGTTGAAGAAAGGCTGTTCTATCTGCTGCCTTTGCTGGCTCATTTCTTCCCCTGCCTGCATGGGAAAGCAATTAGGAAGCAAAGAAGGACATAGTTGATACATGGTAAGAATAGATGATGTTTGATATATATTAAGAATATACAATGGCAAAGTAAATCACAAAAAAACTTCATCGATTTTAATAGAAGATGAACCATCCTTTGATAATTCTAAAGATAAGGTCATGCTTTCAGTCTTTTGTGTTTTCTACTAAAGTCCTTAGCAGGGACATGCTTTTCTAAAATCTTTCAGTTAGGTTAGCACAGTCCCTTAATAATCCTATAAACTTCTAGACTGATAACAACAGAAAATCCTCAAATTTACATCTTTTGGGATTCTATACACACTAAATACTAGAAGGCTTTACTAGAAGGCTGAAACTGCAAAGATGTAGAAAGTAAAGGCTGGGACTTGCAAGTCCAAGAATAATAGGAACATGCAAAACTTCCATCAATGACCTAGCTGAATGCCATCTGCTCAAGGAAGGCTAGAAAGCTACATAGTCAAGGAAGACCATGATGAAGGATTGAAGAACAATAAAAAAAGGTTAAAGGAGAGTTACAAAATGTCTGTGAGAAAAGGAGGAGATCTGAGACTCTTATGATGTACTGTGCAGCTTCCTTTCTCATTTGGCTTCTGCATCGTGTCACACGTGGTGTTTTAGGCTCTGTGAAGCAAAGGCCAAGCACCTTACATACTCTTCACAAAGAATTATATACTGTCTTGTACGTGCAGATATACATAACAAATCTTACTATCATTCCTGAGAAGATTATTTTGCTTATTCAGTGTGTCATGGATGAGAATGAGTAATTAAAATAATATTTAAATGTAGATTTTATTTGTACAGATACTGAGAAATATCTCTCTTTAGCAAAGCCTTTTACTATTGCTCTTCATACCCTGGGGAGACATCAGATGCCTGATCATTTCCCTTGGCCCCCCAGCTCTGGGGAAATAATATATTTCTGTTGGTTCCCTTGGCTTCCCAGGCAATGCAAAGAGCTGGCTCAAAGTGGGACCTAAATGACAATTCATTGCCAGGAGGGAAGCAATTTTCAGGCCTCCTCCCCTTCTTCTTGCCATGAGTATAATAATACACTTTGGAAACATTACCAGGGTAATCTGAAAACAGCAATGCTGTCAGAAATCAGAAAATGCCTGATAGAAGTGGTTCTTCACATAGGTTGACTCTGTTGTTTAGAATCACTGTTCATCACATTTCACTCTTCAGTGACATCCTGCTAGATTTTTCCCCAGTGAGGAGTCAACTTCACACTAAAGCACTGTAAGAGCACTATAGGTTGAATATTGTTATTTTTCTTCTTCTTTCTCCCTGTCTGCCCCCCTCTTCCTCTCTTTTATTTTTTTTTTCCAGAAAGCTACTTCATGTTGCAAAGATCATCAGATGAAATGAATGCAGCCCAGCTGGGATTTGCTGGAAATGCTTCCAGCTTGGCAGCACCTCTCACAGAGTGGCTGGGTCCCTGAAAGCTTTGTTTAAAATGATGAAATGAAAACAAAGGAGACATAATTAGCTGGTGTATAATAATAGAAAAGGCTTGTATCCAACTACTGTAAAAGTCATTTAATGAAGGGTAATCTGGACATAAGCCCACACACTATAGCTGTAAAATATTTAAGCTTTTTAATGAGAGGGAAAACGGAGAGAAGGGTCTGCTAACATGATTAGGAAAAATGCCTTTCATAACTATCTTTACAGGGGCTTGCAATTCCTAAACTGAGGTTCGTAGCTTTCTTGAAGCCAAAGCAGCAATAAAACTTTTATACCACACCAACACTTAAAAGCTACATACATCACATATTGGTTTTATACGTCTGAGTGAAAACATCAGTGTACTGTTTTTTATGTCTGCAGAGGGCTACTGAGTAGCATCTCCAGTTTTTTCACTTACCTCAGATTGTAGAGTGTTTGTGGATGATCATTAATCTTAAACTGCACTAAAAGTTGCTTTCAGTGATATTCTTTCTCATGTTCCCCTCCTTGTTCTGATTTTCCTCTCCTCCCTTTCATTCTCCTTCCTAGAAAACTCTCTTTTCTCATACTCCCTGTACTTGCCACTGTTGGAGCCAAAAGAGATGCTGCTGGGTCTGAGGTAGACTCGTTGCTTACATGGGGTGAATACATACTATATTTTTAGCTCATTCACAGGCTACTAGGCAAAATGCAGAAATCTGCTAGGGATTTTCCATGATGGGACAATCATAAATGATGTAATAAAACATCATTGTACCCCTGTGAAAGTTTTAGATGTGGGATCCAGTACGTTTACAGTATTTACCTAACCTTGAGTGTAAAAGTTTTTGTGACCTGTGCCTGGATGGGCACTGGTTGAGATTTTCCTGCAGTCACCTGGGCAAATGTCTAGGGAGAAGAAGGGCTTGTAAGGGAGGATCTGCTTGGCAGCAGTTGGGTAATTTGCCACTGAAAGTTTTCAGGGTGAAAGGAAGAAAGTCCTGTGAGTTCATATGTCCCTGTAGTGCCAAAACATCTCCCAAGCAACGTTTGCCTGGTTGGCTCATGTGCACTGTCATTGTTCAGCCAGCTTCAGCTGTGCTCTGCCCCTTGTTTCCTAGCTGCCTTTTTTCAAGGGCTTTGTGGATTGTACTCATTGTTTGCAGAGCCAGTTAGGGTAATTGTTGCCATTATTTCGGCGATATCTCACAAAAATAACATGCTTATAGACATGGCTTTCTCACTCCTTCAAAGTCATCACTGTGCCATCAGAATTTTAGCTTAAATTTTTTTTCTTAAGCATATAAATAGTATTTGTAGGCTTGTCCCTCACTTTTTGCAAATTTTTCATTTAAGCTTCCTTGTAGGAATGGAGATAATAAATATTCATGCACTTCTTCCTACCTTGATATGCTAATTCTTGTATGAGTGGTAATCAAGAAGCAACTGAAAAAGATGACTTGATTCTGGTATTATTTATGAGTATTGCACTGAAGTATTGGGCTAGGGGTAAGTGACAAGGCCATTTAAGAGTGCTTTAACATGAACTGCTCTCTGGAGATATCTTCTTTGCTTTATTCATTGTATAAAATCATTTAAGATTACTGAATTCCCTACTTATTACCTCAGCAAGCTCTCTCAAATTAGGTGAAATTGGTTCTTTCTTTCCCACCACTTTCCCAACCTTGTAAATAAGGTGCTGAACTCAAGTGCTTTGAGTTGTGTACCTAATAGACCAATTGACTTCAGTGAGTTAGTTAAGCAAAGCTTTAATGTTTGTAAGAGAGGTAGATGTTTTACAGTTACCAGCTTTATAGTATAAACTATCAGAAGAGTTCATTTCCAGTCAAGCTGGATGGATGTTCAAGTTGCCTTATTTAGTGTTTGAAGCAGAGTCACAAAACTACTTTTATAATACTGGAGAATTAAAGATTTTTATAATACTGGAGAATTAAAGATATACCTAAAATGAATCTCAGATATTAAGACTCCCAGACTTGTGTTTCAGAAAGCTTCATATTCGAAAAAGCTGGGACAGAAACCTGGATTTTGTCACTTATCTTGAGCAGAGATCCAATCAGATGCACTATACCTGATCTCGGTGAGATGAATGTCAGTTTGATTTTAAATTTTGCATTGGGATTCTGAGAGGTGGATTCATCTCTGCAGAGAATATTAGGGTGAAAATATAGAGACGCAATTGTTTCTCAGCCAATTATTTTTACAGGCTGAAGATCTTGGAACTCTTCTACTGATTTCAGTAGCAGCAGAAACCTACTCTCATCAGTGCTAGCACCTAACCAAGTTAGAGAAGTAGCAGTAGGTTAAACCAAATCAGTCACACCAAACTAACCTTAATGATAAATGCCTGAAGGAAAGACAGAAGACACCTTGAGCTACTTGTAAAGTGGTAACTCTCATCAATGTGTGCAAACTGTGTCATGCACCATTCTGCATGTTTGCTAGGAGAGGTGTCATACAACTGGGTAATTTTTTTATTTTTTTATTTTTTAGTATTTCAATGACACTGTAAATAAGAAGGATTGGAAAATCACACAATCCCACTATAGTCTATATCCTATATCATGAGATGGTCTCCACTTTTAGTAAGTATGAGATGGTGTTTGTCATATGACAAATCTTGACTGCTGAAAGATCAAATGACCTTTGAATGTAAGGAGTTAAAAAGACCATATGCTCAAAATTGAGTTAATTTTGGATTCAAAGTGCTGAAAGCTAAAAGCTGAAACACTGAGAGTTGTCTTTTCTCATTTGATAGTGGCTTGGTAACAAGTAACTCATTATGGTTATAAACAACAATTTTCTTTTCAAATGGCTGGAAAGACAAGGAGGGCTAAATTTAAAACAATGATTCAAATGTGCCCAGTTTTAAGCTCTTTAACATGAGAACTGTGGGGATTGTATTTAACTGGTGGTAGATGGCACTCAGATAATATCAATTTGGCTCATGAGCTGCAGTATCATCAGATGCACTCATAAACTGCAAACTTCCACTTTATTCTGTTTTCCCATCAATACTGAGTAGGTTAAGGAAGAATATTTGCCTTTGTAACGGGTAAAAATTATCCAGTCCATAAAATGAGAATCATAGGATCATGGAATCACCAGGTTGGAAAAGATCCATGGGATCATCGAGTCCAACCATTCTTAAAAATCACTATACCATGCCCCTCAGCACCTCATCCACCTGTCTCTTAAACACCTCCAGGGAAAGTGACTGAACCACCTCCCTGGGCAGCCTGTTCCAGTGCCCAATGAACCTTTCATTGAATTATTTTTTTCCTAATATTCAGCCTAAACCTACTCTGGTGGAGCTCGAGGTCATTCCCTCTTGTCCTGTCCCCTGTCACTTAGGAGAAGAGGCCAGCTCCCTCCCCTCCACAACTTCCTTTTAGGTAGTTGTAGAGAGCAATGAGGTCTCCCCTCAGCCTCCTCTTCTCCAGGCTGAACAACCCCAGCTCTTTCAGCCATTCCTCATAAGGCCTGTTCTCCAGCCCCCTCACCAGCTTCGTTGCTCAAAGAAAAGTTAGTAAAAATAGTGTAAAACATATAATATAATTAAATACAACTTCTCTACGCTCTCCCTAATAGGCTTGCTGCAAACATATCATTACAGTTTTCAAAAACTGTTTTCTGTTTGTGAGATGAGTTGTTTATCTGATTGATTTTATCATGGTGAGGAGGTGGTCTGCCAAATTTGATGCATGATATTTGTTCTGGGCCTAGATTATCTGGACCCAAAACACGAGGATGATGGAAGCTGCAGGATGAAAACCTATTTTTGTGCTTGCTTTTGAGCAGAATTAAGGAATGTGGTATTCACTGCATCAGAGATCTATTAAGTCTCATTGCTATTTCATCCCACTACAAGGAGGTCCTGAGTGGGGAGGAGCTTGAGAATGTGGGAGTTTAATATTTCTCATTAAGGATATGCAGAGATAATAGAAGGAAGAGTAGGGCTTCTGCCAGAGGTGTTAGAGGGAGAAAGCAGGTCATTTGATGCCTTCTGTCAAAATGACAATTCCCAGTAGGAGTTCCACATCAGGGACTGCTTGGGAGCAGTGGAAAGGTAGTCAGTTTTGTTGGAGCTGGAATTCTGCACCCTTCCCAAACTGTACTGCTGTATGACCTGCTGATGGGAAAATCTGTATAAAGATAGAGACATCACTGGCGTGGCAGGAGTCCTGCAGAAGTTTAGAGATCTCAGGAAAACACTGACAGCCTGTGCTTTTCGGATTTGATACCAGCTGATGCATGGTTTGTTTAGCTGTGCTATAAGGGTTACAGGCCCTTTCACGCTGTTTTGTGGTGGTGAAGCTAGTTAAATACATGCTTCTCATGTATTGGTTTGCCTTGCTACTGAAGTAGTTTACCCGTGTTTATTTCACTGTTCTTGTTTCAGGAGCAGATAGTTTTAGCAAAACATATCTCTCAAACTTAAAGATGCTATTTTTGCTCTGGCTGGCCCTTAAATCCAGGTGGATATCACATATGTTCCTGGTTGACCATTTAGGGAACTTGCTCTGTTCTCATGGACTAAGGGTGAAGGGCTCATCACAGCAGAACCAGGAAGGAAAGTCTGTGGATGGGGCAGCAAAGAGCTAGGTTAATTCCACATAACCAGCTTCATTTAAACTTTCAGTACATCATTTAGATCTTGGCGTTTTAGAATTATTCCCTGCTGGAGGCTATTCCCTGCATTGGTCTTGACTTAAAGGAACTGTCTAAAAGTTAGGTGTCTAGCCTGAATGAGTTAGACAACTTGCTTCTTGACTCCAATGCTAGTGGGGAGAAGTTATCCATCTAGACCTGTGTTTTACCAATACACTTGATCCTCTCTGATCCATCCCATATTTCTGTTGTTTATGAAAGAATATGTTGGCTGCACTGTATAGTTAGCAGAGCCTGAGCCTCAGCTTTGCCATCTTTGTTGATCAGTCTAATAAGATGTACTGCTCAACACTGAAACACTCCAAAAATATGGAAGAGTCACTGCTGAAAATGGACTTACAAGGTGGTTTGCTGCCATTTTCATGTCAGGGCGTGGTAGCACAGAATTTAATCTATAAAGATTTTTTTCTTAAATGTAATTCAGGAGTGCACATTTAAAGTGCTTTCCAGATTCTGGCCTCATTGCTCTCTTCATGGGCAATTTTTACACTAAAGCTGTTTTCTCCCTAGACACAGGAGGAATGGGCTCTCTGTAGCATATGATGACACATTTTGCTAGAGGGACAGAAATGAGTGCTTTACTGAAACAAAGACCCTGTAAAACAACACACATCTTTCTCTTTGCAAAATGGGCAATTATTACGAAGTTATTTCTGTAAATGCCCCTGCTACAAAGTGTTTTCTTTTACATTTAAACTCAATCAGTAGCTCTTCATTAATGCTGTTGGATCCTTAGGAAGAGCAATGCATTGTACTAAAGGGTTGGGATGCCAGATACAAAACCTGGCACAGAATGAAACTCAGCTGGCCTCTATCTGCTTACTACACAGCCTGCCAGGAGTGGGATTCACCAGGAATATATGAATTTTAACACATGTTATGAAGAAGCCTATCTCTTTCTCAGTGTTTGTACCTGTTCCCCTCTGTTCAAATGAACGTTTCACTTTGCCAAGAGTGTGACTACTCCATTATCAAAAGTTTTGTGGTACTTTTAACATCTCTGCTAAAATACCTTCTTCTTGGTCTTAAGGGATCATGCATTTTTATACAAAGCCATGAGATTTTCGGGTTGTGAATATTACTACATTTCAGCATCTACTAATGCTGAAATTTTGGAATGCTTCAATCCAAAAGAAATATGGAAACACAACTTTGATGTAGGCACCAAGAAATGGATTTATTTCACCTCTGAAAGTTAGATGCCCAGTTGAAATTATTTGCCTTTCTTCCACTCCTGTTAACAGAGAGAGAGTCATAGAACAAACCTTTACAGGACATGCTTTCATGTCATATAAGTCTCTCTTTGGAATTATCTTTCTCACTAATGATTAGAGGGATGAATCCCACTCCTGCTTCCCATTGTTTTCCCTTTCATGTCATTGGAAAGTTGGATTTTTATATAGAAGTTAAACATCTAAATATCTTTATGGGTTTTGTTCTAAGCAGAAAATTTTTTTTGATGCTCTTTCTGTCTTCTTCTATGTTCACAAATATTGCCTTAGCTTTTATTTTCAGAGGGCAGAGGAGAAAAATCTGTGCATAAATCCTTTCCTCAGAAAATGCCACAACCAACTGAACATCAGTAATTGTGTTCTAAAACTTTATAGCTTCAGTTTTATCCTTTAAAGTATATTTAGAATAACATATTTAGCTGAATTCCTTCTCTTGCCTTTAGAATGCCAGGCACACCAATAGAACTATATGAATAATAAATTATAATACTGTTTATCATCTAAATTGTTATCATTTAGAATTTTTCTCTCAAGTGTTTCTTCTAGAAATGTATTCAACTCTCCCTAATGACACATTTAGATGAACATTTTTCTACTCTGAATGCCTAAAGTTAGTCATCTAGACCTATATTTAGGCACAAAAATGAATGACCTGATTTTCAGAGTTGCTGATTACTTATTTTGACGCATTAATATGAATTTAATAGCTTAGCTGTAGGTGCCAAAGTCTTAAGAATCTTATTTTTTTTTCCCCATGCACAACTTGTCTATCAAACTGCAGAACACATGCAGAATTAAATTACTAATGAATGATGACAATATGCCTTATAAAAACAATGTTAAGTTGATTCATTTATTTGTTTACATGGTTGGGCAAGCTAATTTTATGCACAAAGTCCATGATGAAATATAATTTATAGTGATTTGAACAGAAAAGTGTATATATCTCTCATTGTATATCAAGACAATGGTGAACTGTCTGTGAAGAAAGAACATCCTCCGGTTGTTCTTTGTCGAATGCCAAAGAGAAAAATAATGCAAAGACATTTTGCTCATTCTGTCAGAAAGGCAAACTTATTTTTTTTTCTGATGACTTTCATTATGTTAAATATTGAGAAAAACTGGGTACTGTACAATAAATCCATGCATATTATAAAGCAAGAGACTTCCAGAAAACATTAAGAGCCATATGTTCATTTTAGAGATACGTGGTTCTACTGTGAAATGTGACTTCCTTGTTGTTCATCAAAGCACTTGGATACTTACATTAAGAGGTCAGAAGCACTTGCTTAAGGGCATTGCTGAATAGGGTCCTAATAGCCCGATTTGCTATACCTTATCTATCTGAGTTTGACAAGATCCCTAAACTACTTTGAGGTTGCCCAGTACTACCTAGAGAATAAGAATTGTTGAACTGTAGAGTGAGTGGCAAGATCTAGACTTTAAAGATTAGCATAATAAATAACCTTTATTTAGTGTGTTGCCCTGTTCTATATTTTTACATTGAATTATTCTTGATACACACAAGGGCTTTTTGAAAAGAAAGACATGAAATAAGGAACACCTGCTAGGTTTCCTCACCCTTAAGAGTTAGTCTTGGTGCCATGATCCAGCAGTGGGGAGATTCCTATGAGCCAGAGGGGCAGTGGGTACAGGTTCCCACCTGCTGCACTTAATTTGCTGCAATAACCTTAAGGAGAAAAGCTTGAATAAAAGTAAGCTGAGTGAGAACTGCACAGCTCCACCTGACATTATACTGACAGCAGGTGGTAAATGTGGATGGAAGTGCCTGACTATCATTGAATAAAACACACAGTCCCTTCAGCATCAGCAGCTGTGTGATCACTAGGGAGCTGTTTGGTTACACGTGTTTTTTTCACATCTGTCATTTTAACTAAATTGGTGGTCTAAATGAATAGTGTCATGCACAGGAACATTACATGAATTTATGACAGCTGAAATGTATAGCACCTAGAGGATTTGGGGTCCGTGAAACAGTGAATGAAAAGGCATGATTTTCATCTGTGGTAGATAAAAGCTTGATCCATTATTCATCATGCTATGCAAAAGAGAATTACACATTGGGTTCACAGGGCAGTCTTCTGGCATTTCAGAAAGATGAAAAAGGAATTTAAGAGAAAGATTTATATGTTTATGTTGCCTCTGTTTATGATATGAGCAAAAGAAGTACAATTTCCTCCTAATTAGATTATAACAGGTGCAAGCAAATCCAACAGAAGGGAAGCTATTGGTATGATATCTATACAGCATTTGGTATAAATGTAGCAGGAAAATGGGAAGCATTTCTCAGCAGTACTTCCCCACTTTTACGGTCTGATGCTTGCCATGTGCTCTGTCACTGGAGAGAAATGTTTCTGGGCTGGGTGAGGTGGCTTCACCCTGGCTCAGTTAGTGCAGCTGAGTTCACCTGGACCAGCTGGGGAAATGACTCCCTTTCTAAGACTCATTTCCCACTGCACCTGGGTCTTCTGAGAGCTGAGGTGCTTCAGGTTGTCCAGTTCCCTCTCTTGCACACTCTGTTTCAGAGAGACTTGGGTCCATTGCTGTCGCCTTTGTAAGAGGCATTGCAGTCCTTGACACTTCTCCACTGCTGGTGCTACCTCGTGTTCTGCTTTGCCCCTCCAGCCAAAAAGGCAGCAAGCAAAGGGAATGGTAGTACATCTTGCATGCAGGTATCGCCTCCTCCACCCATTTAAGCTGAAATGCTGAGGTGTGAGCAGAGAAGACTTGAGGAATGTCACACATTCTGATGTGTTACCGTGTGGCACTGCTAGCAGGGTGATGTTGTGGACAGTTGGAGACAGAAACCTCTGGAAGTGTCATGGCAAGAACTACCAGAACTTGTACATCAGAGATTTCAGGTTGTCTTGGTATGTACAGATTCTCCTGTCTCCTCAGATTTGCACAGTTGAAGCTGTATTTATGTTCCTCTAATGTGCTTCTGATAATGACAGTAGAGTCCAGATGGACTGATACTGAATAAGGAGTATGAGGAGATGGAATTTTCACCATTGTCTTTAAGCAACCTAGGGAGCAATGTTACTTCAATTAAAATAAAAGCTGAAGAGTTGAGAATCTCCCATTGTATTTTAAAGGAAGGGCAGAATTTCTAGTTTAATTTTGAGTTTATAACCTAATATGTAAGAAAGGTGAAAAACTGCTTTTTAATTAAACAACTAAAGATAACAGAACAGAGATCCTGTTTGGCTAGGATGTCAATGCTGTTCTTTAAAAAGGTTGCTGAAATAGAATATCTAGAGGATTCTTTTATGATTATAATAGAGAAATTTTCAGAGTGACTTATGATGGGGCACTTAATTTTCTCGTGGGCAAAATGAGCTATTCTCATGGTATATAGTATATTTGTGAGGGATCAAGGTCTATTTCTGTGTAAATACATTTTACCTTTGCTACAGACTCCTAGTAAGAATATAATGATAAAGCAGCACAAATATTCTCCCAAACTAGCAGAAACCAGCCTGGCAGGAAATTCCAAATCCAATGGCAAACTTCCACAGGCTATTAGAAATTAGCTTCTGTTCCACTAAAATGGCGATTGGGAGTATGTCTTATGGGAAGAGGACTGAGTTTTTAATATGTAGATTTGCAGATGGGTCCTTGTCAAGTTTATGGCATGAAACTCATTTACCTTCAGGGAGAAGCTGAAATCAAAACTGTAAGGAAGAAACAGGTTCCACAGGCAGGATCTGTGAAAAACATTTTTTTTTTTTTGCAGATACTGTGCTTGACTGTTCAGAAAGGCATGTGAAGTGCACATATAGCAACTAATGGTTAGCTAAGTAAACATAATTCTGCAGTTTCATACAACCTGGATTTTCGCTCTGCTTATCTTTCCCTTTTACCATATTTTCGTCTGGTGCTACATTCTTAACTGTTTCTGAGATGTGTTTTGAGATATTGCTCTGGACTTGCCTATGTCGAGATCTATTAATAGCTGTTCATTCTCCAGGTAGGTGCTCTAATTCTATTGGTAGCATGTCTTTCTTTGAATTAGCTTAGTTTAAATCAGAGTGGACTAAACCTTCAGACTGAGGCACTTCTGTTTTGAAATAAGAGAGTCTATCAGTAAATTGATGGATGAAAGACTTATTTTTCTTTAAAGTTGACACTATCTCAGTCAAAATACACGTTGTCATGTAAACAAGCCCTTGGGAGCATGCCATGCCTTCTGAATGACATTTGCAATCTTTTGTGAGAACTCCCAACTCGTTTTCATGTGCAATTCAACATACAGCAATTCAAGTTGTTATCACTTATGCACCTCCTCTGCTATTTACCACAGCGGTTCTTTCAGAAGTTCCTGCCAGGATGGCAAACAGCAGAGCGGAGCATGGGCTCATTCAAGTAGTATTGCTCCGGTTCAAAGGATACCGTTGTAGTACAGACTTGGTTTCACTCATGAGTTTAAGTGGACTGTGAACTGGGATGTGGATGAGGGCACATCTTCTGTTCCTTTTACTCTGTGTTGGGGGTGCTAAACTGTTGTGGGGGGTAGCTGGGTGCAGCACTATCTTCTGCTGCTGCAGTGAGATTAAACAGGTGCAGAGATTCACCAGAAGATGTCTGAGAACTGCTGTGGTTCAATAGCTTACGCTGGGGTCTGGACATTATGGACTCAAGTTCTTTCCCTCATCATTGTTTGAGTGACCTTGCATAGTGTCTCTGATATTTTTCTATGAAAGATGAATTTATAACTTGCCCAAATTGGATTGGATTTTTCTGGAGATCAACAAGAGAGCTTTTTCAGCTCCTGCATTAGGTTCATTTGAATGTCAGGTTACTCTGAAAGTCAGTGAGGCTGTTAAGAATTCTGCTGAAAAATAGCATTCAGGAGAACTGTCAGTTCTCCTTTAACCTTGTTCTCAAAGCGGCTCAGGTCTTCCTGAGCCTTAAAAAAACATTAAGGCAAGTACTGAACTCAGACTCTTGAAATGTGGCTGTATCGCAAAGAACGAGAAATGAGGCATTTGCCCTGGTAAATGCCTTAATATAGGGGTCATTACCTGTGCTCTCTCTATTATTGGATTAAACCCACTGCAGCTGAGGATGGATTGGGCTAATAAACTCTGGAGCCTGTAGAAAGCTTGCAATAGTCAACAGTAAAGAAAGCAATCAGCATGCATGTTATAGTGTGAGAAGTACTGCAGTAAAGCTTTCCTTGCTCAAGGGTCCCCAGGGCAGAGAGAGGGTGGGCTGCTTGTGCCATTCTATTTTCTTCAGGCTCTTTTGCTTCAGTTGTCTCAAAAGTTGAAAGCAGCTATATTAATCTGCTCTGAGAAGCAGGCTGAGTTCTATAATAACCACTGCAGGTGATGCAGAGCCTATCTCATCCTGAGATTTGTAGAAATCTGTCTTGCCACTATAGTTACAGTGCAGGTCAATCAACTGCAGAGGCCCTCTCTGAGCATGACTCTCCTTTGCTCTGCCCAATATGCACATTGTACTGTGCTCCATCTATTTATTTCCAGGAGAGCAGGGCTGCTTTGGCCATACTTGCATTTACAATTTGACAAAGCCTGTATCTGCTTATAATGGATTATTGTGTCCATTGCAAAGCCCAAAGCACACATATCCATGTCTATAGCAAAACAGAACATTCGAATAGTTTATTAAATAAATGATAATTTTCTTTTGTAGGGTCGTGTTATCTGGGTGTGAGTTTTCTTTTCGTTGATCCCTGAGTGATGTATATAGCTGAAGAGAAGGGACTACTCATGAATGGTTGCTCAGCTGGTCTGTTTGGTCATAGTCAAGTCCCTACATAGCCTATCTCACATGTGAATGCAGCATGTTAGCACTGCACAGTTTTGGGCTGCTTGAAGATATGATGGCCACACCTTGATCCTGGATATATTAATGCTCTGATGATGCAACGCTTCAAGGAGACTGAGTAGGTGTAGGGTTGGTTTAACTCCCTGTGCATGTTGCAGGAAAGGCATGAGGATATTCTTCTTGCCTGACAGAAAAGAGGCTTTTGAAATACAAAGAGGAGGGATATCTAATATTAATGTGAAAATATTCACAGTGCTAATGGCTAAAGAAAGCTGCAGCTGTATCTAGCTGATAGTCTATATGTTTCCTCAGCTCTTATTCCAAGTCAGGTATTTTCCATATCCTCTTCATTGTGATATCTGATGGAAGATGAAGACCTGAAGGAGGATCTTTTTGCTACCAAACCAAGCTCCTCTTGTTTTTTGGAAGAGCAAATGATCATTAAGATTTCTGGTGTGATTGAATATATTGCACTTTACATCATTTGGACCACACAGAAGAAGAAGATTCTCTTTCTGTCTATGAGAAGGAAAGTATTAGTAGAACTGCTGTGAAAACCTGTTTCTCTCATCAAGAGAATGCTCAATGCTTTGGCTGCTCAAGGCAACCCTGGGCTGAGATTCAAAACAAGTAGAAAGAATGAAAATCAGAGGACCACATCATTTAGATGTGCATTTATTGTGGGGGAGAGTATTTTTTTTCCTTGTCTCTTAACTCTGCTCAATGCAGTGCATGCATGTTTAGTCAAATGGTCACTAAATGCTTGCCACCTCTTGACATAAGGCACATTTCTTGTTCATGGAGCATCTGGGGCTGTCACTACATGAGGCTGGGGCTGTTCTGTGAGTTGATGGAGGCAGCAGTTTGCCTGGAACATGCAGAGCCATAAAAGCAAATGGAAGCCTTCTCCTTCTGGCCAAGTGGTTGTATTTATATTTACCAAACAGAGGTATGTGCAGGCAGTACACAAATGCCTTTTGTTTTTTTCTATTAAAGGTCGTATTGTTGTTGGGACCTGTGTTGTGGTGGTATGTGAAGCAGATGTTCCAAGGACTTTTCTGTATTAAGTCTTTCTTATAAAGTGCCTGTAAGTGTTGGGATTGGTATTAATGACTCAGACCATGTCCAGATCATGTTTCTCTGTTCTCTGGGACTAGGGACATATGTATGAAGAAGTCTTCTTGAGGGAGTAGTTATTCTCATCGTTGGATGTACTTTTAGGGGATGGGGCAGGAACTAAACGAAAGACAGAGTTTTGACTGCAGTGTCCTGAAGTGCTAAACAAAAAACTTCTCAGATTAGAAAGCAACCCTTATTAAGCTGGGGTCTTTCCTAATTGTATGTCAACTTTTACTTTGGAAAATCAATTTATCTGCAATATAATGCCAAAGTAAATAATTTCTTTCAGTGTTATGCTGGCTCTGTTTCCAAGATGCCTTTTGAAGAAGCAGTTATATGTTGTCAGCAATATGACCCCTGTCTTGTCATTGCTCCAGGATATTGTTGAAAAATTCTTTCTTCTTTAGAGGCATTTGCATATATGTTTCTCCTGCCATTGTATGTGTGGCTAGCCGTCCATGTAAATCTATTATAATCCAAATGCAATTGTATACCTCTTTCCTAGCCCAACTGCCCGCTGAAATTCCTTCTTCCAGCTGTTTTTTCCTTCCTTTCTTTGCCATGCTGTTTGAATATACCTTATTCTCTGTTTTTTTTTCTTGTTTCTTTTAATGAATCAGTTATTGCTTTTCCTTAAGTGTTCCTGTAATGGAATTTAATTCTTACTCACCACCCCAGCATATTACGGTACTGCTATCCGTATTTCATGTATACAGATTTACACCTCTTCTAGATTTTACTTTTCAAGCATTTTGATGTTCTCTAAAAAATGTGCCATTTTTCATCTGTGCTTTCTCCTTTTTTTGGCATCTTCTCTCCCTTCTGCCTGATGTCTTCTCCTTCTTGCAGACCAGGCCTACACTTGCTTGATTTCTTTTGGCTTTGAGCTCACAGGCAGATTATGGCTGGGCACAATTAATTTATCCAAGAGTCTCTCGGTTGCTTTGTTTCAGGATAACAAGCTCTTCTACCAAGCCACAGAATTGGTGGCCAATCATTTCTCGTCCTGCTCCCTGGCCTGTAGCTTACCTGTGGTCTGATGTCTTTCTTTGTAAACATCTTTATTTGACATTATGCATATTTTTTTCTTTGCCTCTCAGTTTGTTTCTGTGGCATTTTTAAGGATGTAAAGGAAATTTTGCCATGTCTGCAAATAGTACTCAGTTTCTCATTTTGGTGCATGAAGACACCTCTTTCCTACAGTCTTAGATAACTGAGGCTAACCTTTACTAACATAGTTTTCTAAACTAGGTATTAATATTTCTCATACACTTTCTTATTTTGGACTTGACCCGGAGGGATGGATTTTAAAACACTAACCTGACATTCTACTGATAAAGGGATTAAATGAAAGTATTTGCATAATGTCTTCCAAAAAGATGGGCTTTATGATAGATCACTCCAAAATATATTGCATAAGAATGTGAATCACTTGGAGGGGTAAAGAATGCAAATAATTTGTAAAGAGATTAGCAGAGCAGAACAGACCTATGTTGGACATTGATATTGTGAAACAGTAGGATTTCTCGGTGTCAGATGTTGCACCACATCTTACCAAAGAGAACTACCCAACCTAACTTCCTTGTTTAACTACAGGATCATTATAAACCCAAAGAATCCCAGACTGTTTAGTTTCAGGAGGAATCATTTTGTAGTGATCTTTGGGAGAAAAAGGAACATTTTTCTGTTCTTGTATCACAGGATGAATTTGAATTAATATTTTCTCCATCTTTTTGGCTTTACTTCAGAAATACATAGTTTGGTGGGAGGTGGGATTTAAAAAGCTTTAGGCAAGCTTTGCTAAATCCACAGTATACAAGGTACCGGACGACATGCACTGGAATCCTGATTCCATGAGGCTCAGAGTCTTATCGCGTCTGCAGGCAAAGAGTAGAAATGTTTTTACATTAGACTTGCAAAGTGTAATGTGCAGTGCAATACTTTCTGCCTGAACCATTCTGTCAAGTTAGCACAATTAGATACTACACCTTATTTTAAATACACTTTAAAAAAAATTTTTATTTGTTGTTGTTTTAAGAAAGGGTAAGTCATACACTTGTCTGGGATCATCCAGAAGAGTTCAGGGAGAATTTGAAAATGTCACATCAGCTAGAACAAATATGTAAGTTGATGAATATTTGACAGATAAACCCAAGATACATAACCAGGATTCAAATATTGATCCCATCATTGGTTTACTAAGCTGAGACAAGTTATATCCTTTCTTTCACCTTTATTTTTACATGCTTAATGTGGTACCTATTCCTGATATAGTTGAGTGCCTCTTACTCTTGTTAATGCATCTAATCTCAAAACATGCCTCTCAGGCAGGGAAATACTATATTTTCCAAAAGTAGATGGGAAATGTAGAGGGCTATGTTCATACAATCAAGCATGATCAAATAATTTTTTATTCCAATAAACTTGGAACCAGCAGCTTTAGAGAGCAGATGATCTGAATCACCTATTCTTCTGTTGAATAATAATCACGATAATATCTGCTTTAATAAACACATTGGCTAAGTTAGGTTGGGTTTGAGAAGGGCTCTGCTAAACAGATCTCTGAGGGACAAAGGGGTTTTTTGTAAAGGTATCTTGATGTATAATTCTCACTGAAATTAAAGAGAAGGTCTACACCCCAGGGACTTCCCCCTGGATTGCCCTTTGGATCTGTTGCACAACAGGGAAGTATTAATGGGTATAGCTCCACAAAGAGAGAACCCTTGTATTTTGCTCTTTTCCTAAAAGAAAATTCCTGAATAAGTGCAGCCTTCCTGTATGTCATATAATTAAAGTTTTTCTCCTCTAAAATAAAGACAGTGAATCTGACTTTTCAGATGAAGCACTCTACATACACCTAAAGCAGATAGGTCTATTTAGTAATATTCTGCTTTGAAGAGGAATAAAGATGTAGGTCCCCATTGTCTCTGGGAGGTCACGTGCAAACAGAAATACCGGAAAAACTGCCAAAGCAACTGATTAACTATCATTACCTAGCTAACATTTGCTTCCTATCTTGGAACTGCCTTTTAAACATAAAAGAAACACTGTTGAGAAATTATTGTGCTTTGTGGGTGGTTATCAGTACCTGTCTCTGGAAGGTGTAATACGTTTTTCTCCTGATTAGAGATCTGAACTCCAAACTCACATGCTGTCTATACTGATTCCACAAAGCTTCCTTCAAAACTGCATTTGGAGCCTGTGAGTGCGGCTACATGTGCTGCTATGTAGAGCTCTCTGTAGCCAACAAGATTCCAGGTGCTCTAGCAGGGCCATTGGGCTTGTACATGCCATAGCCAGGTGCTTTCAGGTAGTTTGCAAGCTGCTGAGATGTTGCTGCATGGATAGGACATACAGCAAGCTGCACATTTGGGTCTCAATATATACAAAGGGCTTGTGGCAGGTGTTTGTCAATATAAGACCTAGTGGGATATTCTTAGATGGCTAGTTAGGACCACGTGGTGTTGATAAGGAAGAAACCATCATCAATGCTACCTTATGGGAGTGATCTGTTTCCAGGACTTCCCCTGGTTTTGTATGGAGAAAGTCAGTTGGTTCTCTCTGAAAAAGAGGATGGGAAAAGCAGGCTTTTTTGGCTAATGAGGGAAAGGCTGTGGATACTATTTACCTGGACTCTAGTAAAGCCTTTATCAATGTCTCCCACAGCATTCTCACAGAGAAGCTGACAGCCCTTGGCTTAGTTATGTGTACTCTTTGCTGGGTCAAAAAATGGCTGGCTGGCTGAACCCAGAGTTGTGGTGAATGGAGCTAAATCCAGTTTGGGGCTGGTCACAAGTGGTGTTCCCCAGGGCTCATTTTTGGGGTCAGTCTCATTTAATATCTTTATAATTGATCTGGTTGGGGGGATTGAGTGCTCTCTCAGTAAATTTAGAGATGACACCAAATTGGGCAAGAGTGTCAATCTGCTCAAGGGCAGAAAGGCTTTGCAGAGGGACCTGGACAAGCTGGATCGATGGCCAAGGCCAATTGTACGAGGTTTAACAGGGCCAAGTGTTGGATCCTGCACTTTGGTGACAATAGCCCCATGCAACACCACAGGCTTGGGGAAGAGTGGCTGGAAAGCTGCCCAGTGGAAAAAGTCCTGGGGTTACTGGTCAACAGTCAGCTGAACATGAACCAGCAGTGTGGCCAAGTGGCCAAGACCAGTGGCATCCTGGCTGGTATCAGAAATGGCATTTCCAGCAGGAGCAGGAAAGTGGTTGTGCCCTTGTATTTGGCACTGGTGAGGCTGCACCTTGAATTGCGTCAAGATAGGTTTAGACTGGATATTAGGAAAACAATCTTTACTGAAAGAATAGTTAAGCATTGGAACAGACTTCCCAGGGGAGTAGTGGAGTTGCCATCCCTGGGGCTGTTCAAAAAACAGGTAGACATGTCATTTGGGGATGTGGTTTAGTAGGTGCGGTGGTGATGGTCTGATGATTGGACCTGATGATCTTAGATGTCATTTCCAACCTTAATGATTCTATAATTCTGTGGAAGGAAGTCGTAATTATGCAACATCACAAGCTGAAAGAAAACAAAGAGTTAACTTGATGACCACCTTAGGCTTGCCAGTTATCTGCAATATGTATGTGCTGGTTTCAACTGCATTCTGCTCTGGAGTGGCTAAAGTGTTTCTCGTACAGTGTAGAGAATAGTTGATAGCCTATAGTGGCTCTGACGCAGGCCAGTCTGCTCTTCTTTGACTACAATTTAGGGCCTGAGCCCTTACAAAAGTACTGTAATTACAGCTCCAGCCTCTCAATTCCCTTGGCAGTACTGTCTGTGATTTATCCCAGGAAAGTAGACCACTATGACCTGGAACGAACATGCCTGGATTTGTTTTCTTGCTCTACCACCATGGCTCTGGTTCTTTTTGCTTAGATACTATCACATACCTTCCAAGGCTTGTCAATCTTTAGTTGAATTATTAGCCATTATATCCTCCAGTGGAGATGTAGCTTCTGCTCTGAAGAAAAAGAGCGGTTTTGCAAGAGCATATAATATCCATTCGTTACAAAATGAGTTACTTCTCAAATAGGATGCTGCTGCCAGCTTTGTGAATCTGTCAGGAGGCTTATGCTTACGTGAAGCTGTGGTAAAACATGTCACCCCAATGGATTTCACTGCTCTGAAGAGCTTCCTAGTATGGCTCTGCCCTAGGCCTCAGCTTTCTAGTTTGATACCTGGAGTTCACAGTGCTGTGGGAACACAAGAAAGCCTTCTGAGTTCTTCAGCTGGGAGACTGGTTTTGTATGAGGCAGTGCTGCTGTTTAGAAGTGCTACTGTTCACAATTACTGCTGCTCCTGCTCTTGCCTCTGCCCTCAAACACTGGAGGGGAATACGGGTCTCCACTTTCTCCACTTAAACATAATTGCAGACATTTGCTGCTGACCCATTAGAAGAAATAAGTCTGACAAATTTAATACAGGCACAGGAAGGGACAAGAAATGACATATTTTGCTCTAGGGACTTCTGAACTTCTTCCACAAGTGCACAGACATGGCCATCCCCTTAGTCCCAGCTAGAACTTTCCTCCCAAACACCAAGCTCATTTTCCCAGTGAGCCACAAAAGCCTGGAGAGAAATTTTCATTTCTCTTCTTCCAAGTGGAGGCTTGTAGCTGACTCCACCAAGGTGGTGGCTTGTTGGAAGTGTGGAGTTCCTGTCGGGAGAGTTCCTTGGGAACTGGAAACAAACTAGTGCCTGTCATACTAAAGTGTGGTACAGCTGGGGGGTGTGGGGGTCACACTAGACGTTGCCTCTGAGCTGTTTTTACCTTTCCCTGGATCTGTGTGTTAGAAGCAGGACAGTGAGTCATTGTGGTCAGGTGGCATGCAGTTCCATGAAAAGAGAGCAAGTGAGTAAGCATTGATGGATACATGGTGTTAATGCAAAAGTAAGCATTAATGGGTACATAGTGTCAACAGGCAAGACATAAGCTTACTGGAAAGGAAATGGGGTGAGGTGGTCTGTCCCCCACCTGTGCTATTTGAGAGCTGAGGGAACTGAAGAACTGTAGAGAGGTCTGTGAATTTTACTTATGTCAAAGGTCTGTTAGCCCTTTGAAATAAGGGGAGGCGGTTTGTCGTGTGTGAACTGCTCTTCTCTGTTCCTATAAGAAGTAATAAATGCCACCCAAACATGTAGTATCTGCATAACTTAAAAGGGCTCAATAAAAATTTTTGTGGTTGAATTACAGTAGGAGGAAATATTTACTTACCTGTCCTAGCAAATAAGCACCCAATGTTCCGCATAACAAGATTTAGATTAGATAATGCACCGTATGGGAAAACTTTCCTGTTAGGAAATTGGATATAGTTAATCCTCATGGTGAGTAACTTGCATGTTCTTTGTACATTATTATTTGGCACCTATTATTATATGACTCCATGACATCACTTCTCCAAAAACTTAAAAAAAATATCTTGCAAGTCCGTTAAGATCTGGTTAGGGAAATCCCCAGACTCTACTATAAAAGATCTCCCTTATTCCTATGCTGTCACATCTGCTGACAGAGAAGATGAAGCACACACAGGTGGCTCTGCTGCTCCTCATGCAAAGTGTGACTGCTGTGACTGGAACAATGGCAACAACAGAAGTGGTAAGATGGGAGGCTCATAACCTGAGCTTTGGTGCCTTCTTATCTCCTCATGTAATTTAGATTGCTGAAAAGTCTTTTAAGGTTGCTGGAAAATTATTTGACAGACATTGAGATCTCTGCATGGAGAAAGTTTAAAGTATTCCTCCATCCTCCCCCTAATGTATAGGGACTGGGTAATAAATATAAAAGTGAGGCACAGGTTTAAAATCTGATTCTGCCTTTGGTTAATAAGTGCAACTCCCAGTGAGAAGCTGAGTGGATGTTAAATACTCTGTGTAGCTTCTAATTAGTTAGCAAGGGCTTATAGCAGGAGAGGAACCACATCTTTGATGTGGATGGAGTTGGAAAGTGGGGGCTTTCCCAGATGCATGATTTCTGTCATATTCTGTGACCAGGCATATGAAAGCCATGATGAGTGGGGTTTTTTTTTTTTAGGGCACTTCTCTCTTCCCCATAAAACTGTATCTGTTTGGGCAAGAGATTAGTTCAAATCAAAGCTATTAATCAGACACCCCCCCCACACCAAACCAACAAATCCAGAAAGGGAGAAAAGAAAACTTGAGGGGGAAAAAAAAGGTAAAAATCATGTTAGTGAGAGACTTGGTTTAGTTTTGTACTGCTTCATTCTTTTCAAATTTTAAACTATGCTTAAGTTATCTGAAGAGAAATTTGTTAATAGCTTAAAAGCTCTTCAAAATGATACAAAGCATTTTGATTTGGTTTTTAATTTAAAATTTGGAAAAATACCCCTATTTTTGCTCCTAGTGTCTCTTTCTTATTTGTCTGATATAGTCACCAACCAGAAAAATCCTGTGCGCCCCTAGTTATATTTTTTGAAGACTGGGAGCACTGTGGATGCAGGCAGTGAAGTCAGCATCTCTTGGGAAGGTGCATTTATCTGGAATTGAAAGCTGAAAAAGTCAAGATGGAAGTGTAAATCTATGTTGATAAGCTGAGAGTAGAAAGCTTAATATAGGAGACATTTCTTCTCAGTCTCCTTAGCTTCAAGCTAGTCCTGAATTTGTGTAATTTACGCCATTTGTGATGCTCTCTGCCCTACTACTGTTAATTGCTTCTAGCTGCTCCCCTCACCCCCATGTGCTGTGTAATCATATAAGCACACAAATGCTTGTTCAGATGGGTTTATTTGACAAAACATCCCACAAAAGCTTGTTTACTTTGTGTCCTTAAATAGACCTGCCCTTTGCTGGCCATTTGGATTTCCACACCATTCCCTGGCTCAGGAATGGGGATGTGTTTGGCATTTGATAAGTGCAGAAAGACCCAGGGGTAGGTGTCCTATTGTGGGGAAAGCCCATTTGATGCTCTGCCTGTTACACCATTTGTCACTGAAGATGTCAACACCTTCAGTGTGCTCTGCACACTGCATGGGGACACAGTCGACCTTTGGGACACAGGGTACAGTGTCAGGGTGACACCAGTTCTCTGCGCTGGGACAGCAAGGCAGGTTCCAGTCAGAGATGAAAGTTAAAGGGGGTGCATATAGTTTTATTACATTAAAGACTCCCAAGGTGGACCTGGCTATATTCTTGGCAGTGCGGCAGCTCACCCAAGCGCTCCCTCCATGGAGGGAGGCTGCCCCCCTCCTCTGCAGTGCTAGTATCAGAGCAGGATGCATGTCCCAGCCATCAGAGCTCACAGCCTGACAGCTTGGTGTGAAAGGGGCACTGAGTCTGGTGCTGAGAGGAGTGGTAAAGAGTGGATGCCCCTGCCAGGAGGACAGTAGTCTCCAGATTTAGGGCAGTGGGGCACGGTACTGTTGTTTTGGACTGCCATGCAGTCTGCCAGGGCTACTTGTCAGAACCCCAGTTCACACCTCCCGGGCAGACTGAGCATCCCCTGCCTTGAACTGGTCATGAAGAGCCTTTCTTCAGGAAGAGATGCCTATGAAGTGACACTGCACCGGGGGAAACTTAGTTGACTCAGCAGCAAATCAGAAAAGCCAATTAATTTTACAGTTGTTAGGGATGGCTCCCATAATAAAATCAAAGTGCTTTGAAGCTGCAGAATGGGGGCTAGCTGGTGGGAATGGGGACAGTACCACATGCAGAAATTCACATTAAAAAAGGCTTTCCTTTGCTTTTTAGATCTCTCATCTCAGTGCTACGCTTCCACCTCTGATTCAGCCTGGCACCACAACTGGTGACCTGCACGGTTCTCCAGAGGTATGACCAATACTGGTTTTCAATGAAGTTGAGAAAGAAACAAAATTAGGAACTTGTGTCCCATTTTTTTGGATGCTACGCAGTCACTCAAAGATTTAACCTTGATACATGATGGGAATGGTTGGACTCAATGATCCAGTGGGTCCTTTCCAACCTAGTGATTCTATGATTCTATATGTTCGTCAATTATGCTGTCCAGGAAAAGCTGTTTAAGTATTGCGTATCCAGGATTTTAGGCAGTAGCAAATTCCCAAAATCACCAGTGCTCCTGCCATGTCCTTCACATCCAAAGCTCTGTCATTGCTCTTGTGACTATTGAACTGGACCCCAGATATGAAATAGCAGTCTACTGAATAGTTTGGTGGTTACATGCTTGCTATAGGAAGGGGAAGGCTCCTTTTAAGCTCTGTCTTCCCATGGAAACCAAAGCAGGACCGTGAAATTATATTCTGAGAAGTGCCCACTTGTCATTGCTGGAGGTGAGAAAATCTTGATTCTTCCTGTACTACCTAGCTCAAATTTTATTCAACAATTTACTGATAGAAGGACTTGAATCTGGTTTCCATGCCTTCTGTTACAATGCTCAAGTCCCTGGCCTGGAGATTTCAGGATCTGGTTTCTTTTCCTCTCTCTGTTAGTGGCTACTTAATAATGCATTTCCTTTGGAACAGACCCAATGGGATACACTCATTCTGAATGGGAACTGGGTCCTGCAACCTAAATATCAGAAACATGGGTTGTCCAAAACAGCTCCACATCACATCAGAGATGGTAGACAGTTTGATGGCAAGTTTTTGTTGTCGAGGCTAGCCCGTGTGGCACCTGGGATGTGTGGAGGGACATCTTCTCAGAGAGAGTCAATCCTTTGCCTCCAGGTGAGGGCTTAGAAAGTTAAATTTAAATGGAGTTATGTTTATATCTCTAAGTCTGCAGTAGCAGGACCCAGTCCTCACCAATCTCCTTGCCCAGCTGATGTAGACTCTGTCCAAGCCATGCAGTTTTTGTGAATCCCATTCCTCATCTTAGGAAGAGCAGGTAGCTAATTCAGAGGTATGAATACCACTGGGCTATGGTGTAGCTGGAAATACAGCACTGAAATGGCTAGGCTGTTTTGAGGATGTAATATTAAGCTCACATTTAGGCAGCTGAATATATTTCCTGGTTTTCAGAAAATCAAGTACCTGCTGGATCCTACTTCCTTTCTTAAACTGAAGGGATGTGGAAAAGGAACATTTCTCATAGCATGTAACAGCTTAATTTTACAAAGAGAAATGTTACTGTCAAGTCCTTGCTGTGGGCCTGGACAGTTTGCTCTCTTTCAAGCACTCAGTGTAAATTATTAAACTTTAAAAACATACAACTCTATCAAAAATAACAGATTGTCGTGTGCATTTTTGTACAGGACAAGGGAAGATATTTTTGTTATATGGTTATCATTTCACTGGTATTATATTTTGATTGAAGCACTTACTGGCCCAAGGGACTTTTAACTAAGCAATGCTTCTTGGTCTCATGAACATCATGATCCCAATGTTTCTAATGTTAATGGAAGAATGGAAGCAGTTCTGTCTGCTCAGGCTATCTCCTCCTTTGGGGAAACTGTTTCTCGTACTTACTGCTATAAAGCTCTGCCTTCAATTAAAGGCTCTCTCATAACATCAGTCTTAAAATATAATGATTGTTTTGAATGGAGAGCTTAAATGCACAACTTGGAGGGGTTTTTTTGAGATTGTCTGAATTCATTCATGAATTGTTTATTTAGCTCATGGAGGAAGCATGGTACCTCTAGACAAACTGATGGCTATATATAGTCAGGAGTGTAGTTTATAGCAGGGTATACAGAGTATAATTTGCACTATACTATATATGGAAACATATCTATGTACAGTGCATATTATACTACACTATCATTAGTATACTCTCTCTTGGTATACATATACACACATATTTGTGTTAGAAGAGGTAGAATAGAATACCTTCTACACAAAAATTAGCATGCCAGTCTTCTCAAAAATCCCATCTACTCAGTAAGAAACCCTCATTTCTTTTGAATTTTTGTTTCCCTACCTGTTTCCTTTGCTATTGCTGAGTAACTTTCCACCCCAGTCATGATCATACACAAGGGGTTCAGAGGTGCAGAAACATCTAAGTGACTTAGGAACCTATTTGTCCATAGTAGTTCAGATACCAATAGGCATATCTTCAAAAGTACTTGGAAACTTGCAGCATATTCTCAGTGGGATATTCAGAAGTGCTTTGGTAACCTACCTAGCAGGAAAATCAATGGATATTAAGTCCTGGGATATTCTGGGACGCCATGAAATGCTTCTCTACTTCTTTTCATGTTAAATGTCTTCAGTGATCCGTCTATGAGTGAAATTTTAAGGCCCATGGTGCCTGAATAACACAGATAAAATGTTTTTTTCATGCTCTTTTTCAAAATGAGGTGTGTGCTGTTTGTTACGGCTGTGATAAAGAGATTGCCAGAAGTGTGAACTGACTCTCTGCTCTTCTTTTCTTGGGCTTGCAGATCATGACAGCTTTGCTACTGGCCATGCCTATATGTTCTGGGCTGGTTTACCACCAAGGGATTTAGTTGAAATCACTGTGAAAAAGTGGGGGAAGAAGTGCTGAAATGTCAGTTTTCAGCAGATAGTGTTGTTGCTTCCTTGTTTGTTTTTTTAAGACAGAAAGAGAAAATACACGAATAACTGGCATTCCTGCAAGGCAGGAGGAGACATTACAGAAAAGAGGAATATTTAAAGAGCAAGCCTTTAGTTTTAAAATATGCAGCAGCATAGAAGCGTGTGACAGAATATTTTAAAGCAACTTAAAATTTCTTTATTAATAAATTTGCAATAGGTTTATGAACTGGGAAATGTTTTATACAAACAAAAAAGAACTGCTTCAAAGACACTCAGTATTCAGCCCAGTGTTTATAGAAAATGATGTGTTTTGGCTGTAAATTATGGCAAGGTCATGAGTTGCCAGCCCTGACCTTTCCATGCGCCATATATATTGCTGTGATGGTGATGGTTTAAACATGCAGACAGCCAGGACAAGGTGATTCATACTAATGGCATAGGCAACAGGTTTGCAGACTACCCACAAACATAGCAGGCTGTAATGTGCAGATGTTGGTGTGGTATTTTGTAGCAAAATAATTATCTCTACCTTAGGCTCAGCCTGTGTATTTATTTTGTCATCTTTTAGTGGTGTATAATTAAATGCATATGTCTATTTGTTGGGGCTGACCAAGAAACCACAAAGGAAACATTTTTCTTTTCAATGGTTTCCCTGTCATTTGTTCTGTTTTGGTGCATTCATCTCTGTGCATGGGAATGAGTAGATGATCTGATCAATTCCATTCAGAACAACAGAATAGTAACTCTAAGACCTAACTTATGAAGTTATCATTTTCCTGCTGTTGTGCTTTCCCATCTACTGGAAAAGTTATTTCATTATCTTAGGAATATTGTCCACAAGATTGTGAAGTTAAGAACTATTATATGCCTCTGTTTCTTCCAATGGTAAAATCTTTACACAATATTTAGCTATTTTCAGGAAGATTTGTAAGGCTGAGTCATAAAATTTGTTTGATATTTTGAGTTATTTGGAAGAAAAAGGTGAAGGTTGTCTAGTAACTAAGTTGTTGATCTCACAATTGTTACAGCTTTTATTATTGTCAGCCTTTAGCTACTAATTCCAGAGAAGAATATTGACACATTTTTTCCTTACTGATTTGTTATTGCAGCTCTTTGCCAATGTGTCCGGCTCTGTGGATGACAAAGGAATCTGTCAGTGCTCGGTGTACTTGCCTGATACCACCTTTCCAGTGCAGAAGGCTGAGAAATTGGAAATTATAGCCACTACACTCATGGCGAAATTTGAGAGAGAGCTTTCTCAAGTAAGGTGTTCTTTTCTCATAAAAATAATTGTTGTATCTTTGTTGTATCTACAGCAGTCAGGGCATTTCTGTAACCTGTCTTTCAAACAGTGGGAAATAGGGCTCTGTATGAACAAGGAGAAAGGTGATTAAATCTCAAATCTTAGACATTGCATCATGTCACATATTTGAATATCCTTAAGTCTCTTTTCTAGGCCTTTACAGCTAGAGGCATAAGGTATTTTTGGAAGAATGGTTATATTTTTTCTCTTTCAACTCTTTTTTTTTTTTTGCTTTGTGATTGATACACAGAGCTATAGGAAGCCAAGCTTCATCCTCTTTCATGTGTTATTATTTGTATCAAGCCAGCCAGATTGTAAGAGAAATGAAGGGAAAGAGGAGAAAGGTCACCACAGCCCAGAGTGAAGAAGTAGGTGAATGTTTGTCCCTTCACTTCTGCTAGAAGATATTTCATAAAAAAAAAGTCAAATAAAATATCTTCCTTGTCAACATCTGAAGCTGTGGCAGTGAGACTGCTGAATTATGCATTGTTGTTGAAGCCAAACACACCTCGCACTACTTTGGTTGCTTGTTGCAGGAGTTCAGATCAATTTTTGAAGAAACTCAAGCAAACCCACACATATTGCTGTGCACTGGGTGAAGCTGACTGTGAAGACAAAAATCCGTCTTTGACTTTTGATAGTGGATAAATATTCAGGAGTCAGATTAGGTGTCCAGCATAAAGCGTTTTCTTCAGGAACCAAGCATCTTAAGAAATGAAGTGTCCTTGAATTAATCAGCAGAAAAGGCACAGCATTAAATTATAAATTCTAACCATAAATATTCATAACCCTCCTCTGGTATAATCAAGAACAGATAAGAAGTTATGCATAAAAAACACAACAACAGGCAGCAGATCCTGTGGTAAGATCTTTTAGTTCAAATAATTTGTTTTGAAAGAACTGGAGCTAACAACGAAACACACTCAGCTGTCAGCAGCTATATGAAGGATGAGCTGACAGAAGACCCACTGCCTCCAAGCACAGGAGTTACCGGATCCCTTGCAGAATGGAGGTGTAGATCAGAGCTAATGATCCATGAAAATCACTGAGATTTCAGGTCCCCATGCTGTTCCACTGTGGTCAGTGCTAGCTCTTTAAGCTAATTGCTCTGTATCAGGATCAGGGCATGATTCCATCCCTCCCTACCCCTCAAAATTTGCTATGGTTCTCCAAGGTGTTTGTGTACCACCTTTTGAAGTCATTTGCCCTAGTACAACCAGACTCTTTACTGGTCACGTTCCTCAGAATGGTGCATATTTCCTTTAGGATATGTGACCTATCTGCTAATCCCATTCAGATCTGCAAGCATCTTAAATTGTCCACATCTCTGTGTGGACAACCTGAAATCTAAATTGAATTCTGCTCATATAAAGACACAAGTTACATTAGATACTTAATATTATGTGCCCAGAGTTATATGTGAAACTCACCTCTAAAGTCAGGGCAGGTAGAATCCCCACTGTGGACTTTAATGTCTAGGTTGCCAGCTGGTGTCAACTGGTGTAACTGTGTTGTCATCTTTCGGTGCCCAGCAGTGTATTGCAGTATAGACACTGACCTTGGTTTTCAGTTCTTGCTGCAGACGGTAAAAATTCTTGACCTAACTTAGGCTTCAATGAATTTCATCCTGTTGAGGACGATCAACCAAGCAATGTTACAATGCATCTAGTTAGTTAAAGTTTGACATGTACTTTGGTGTGACATAGAGAAAGAGACTGTTCGGGTCAGAAATGAAAATGAACAGATTGCATTTTGCTGCAACTCCATGTGTGCAAGATTTCTCAGTTATGATGCTGATTTTCTGTAGAAAGAAGGAAGCTATAGAGCATTGCCCTATTGATATCTGATTTTAAGTAATCACAGATCTTGTGATGCATCAGTCTCCATGCACAAAAATCCTTCACCTTTCCATCTGTGGAAAAAAACCACTCCTTATGCAATGCTGTACATAGCTTTAGTCATATAGAAATAAGGAAATAATAAAATGGAGGAAAGCTCAGTTTTCATTGTTGATCATCATTAGAAATGATCCTGAGCAAAATCCTGGGAAATTATGCTCAAACATAACTTGGTCTCCCCACAGGGAGCTGAATTTCTACAGAACGCTTGCTTTTTTGACTCTGAGAACCCACGCTTTAGTTGCTCTTCTTAAACACTCTTTGAAACTCATGAGAGCTTTTCCTGAGTAAGAGTTTCAGGATTGGACCCTCTTAAGGATGCTTTCCATGTGTAAGAAGTCCCAGATAAACAACCTGATTGAATCGTTAACCTTTTGCCTGATTGTAAGCTAATTCAAAAAGCAAGGGGTTTCTTTTATAGAATCAGCAGGCAAGGAAGCTCACAGATAAAGAGATGCTCTCATGTGCCAAATGAGTACAAACCATAGGCTGCAAATACCAGATTAATTTTTCCGCTGTCACATCAACCTTTGCCAGCATAATGATGATTACAGAAGAAAATTAACCTTTCAAAGCAAAGCGGGAATTAGCTGCTCCTCTTAATAGGAAAAGGGAGAGGACACCTCTGTTAAAGGGATGGATTGGCACTTCATTCCGAGGAAAGTGCCTTTCAGAACTTGGCTTACAACAGCCACAACATCCTCATGTAACAAGAACAGGAGAGAAAAAAGGCTTCCTTACTCTCTGCCAAGAACAGCTGTTTTCAAAGTAGGTTAACCTGCAGTGGAATTCTTAGTGTTGGCTTACAGACTGCTTGCCAACCATTCTCCTTCTGGGTTTGTAGAGAGTGTCCTGGGCTGAGTGACTTTTATAGAGTTGCTGGGTTTGTCACTTCTTTCTTTCATTCCTTCCCTCTGTCCTCCCACTTTTTTCTTTCATATCTGTACCTTGCACCTTGATTTCTCTTCTGCACTCTCCCAATGCATGCTGGAGAATTGTCTGTTTGCATGCTGCAAAACCTGTGTTGATAAATACCAATTGCAGGTAGACGACACAGTAAATGAGCATTGCTGTTTTTTCCTGCCCTTTTCATTCCATGAGTGTGACAATGTTTGGAAAGGAGGAAAAACTGAAACTGTTTCCCTACATATGCCTCACACTGCTCTGTTCTCTTCCCATAAAGGGCTTTTATAACAAATGGGACAGCAATCAGTACCATTTATTGGTCTGTATCCCCCAATATGAGATATGCACAGAATTTTTGTTCTAGTCTTTCAAGAGACAACAGCCAGTTCCTAGCAAGTAGATGCAGAAGAACAGGGATTACAATCTACCAAGAAACAGAGTAACATCATGCTACTTTTTCAAGTGATATTTCAAAATTAAAGGAACTCATGAGCCAGATATGAGCAGGCAGGAATGTCCACACAGGACACTGCAATGCTTGACTTACATACTGAATTTGTCTGCAAATGTACTACAATCCTGTAGTACAGAACTGCTGAGAAAATTACATTTGTCCAACAATTCACCAAGAGAGCTATCAGCTTAAGTTCATTGCGATGCCGGTGTGGCTGGATAGAGTGCTGCAAAGTGCTGGGGCTAGTTCAGGCTCAACTTGTATGGATATCTCTCAGTTATACACTACTGGATGGTGTTGACATGTCCTTAAATGACCTAGATGGTTGACTGAGTGAAACACCTCTGATGCGTGAGGAGAACTTCAGGTCTGTCTCCTGTAGCACCCTGCAACCAGGGCTGAAATAACTATGTATGCTTTGTTCCAGCCCTTGACATTTTGTTCAGGGTCCAAGGACCCTGGAGAAAATCCAGATTCACAGATTTCTCACTAATGAGTAGCCATGACTAATTTCAGAAGTCTGATCATTTTAGTGGTTTGTAGATTTGTTCTGTATTGCAGCATTATGATTCTATGATAGCTATTTTTAGTAATATCAGTGTTACTGTTAGTATTAGTATTATTGTGAGAAATAAATACCAAGATAGATTTCCAAATTTCTCTGTGATCTACAAAGTTATACACAGCAGTGCAATTTTGTTCAGATATGAGCTTGCTTTATATTTCTCAGGCTGTAATCATATACACTTGTTTTTTTGTTGCATAAACTCTAGACACACTGTTTAAACAATGACCTTTGAAGGATTTTTTCAAAAGATTTTTTTGAGCGTATCTTCTAACTCCAAAATGATTGGATGATCAGTGAAAGCGTGAGGTCCAGATCCACCTTGCTTTTCCAAAAACATTTTCCAGTTCTCCCTGTTGTTTTCTCCTGGAGACATGATGGTTACAGCTAGGACTAGGGGTTCTACCTGTCTGTCAGCCAGATACAAGGATCTATGTTTTAGTCTTTATTTGCCATTAAGTTCTTTTTCTCTAAATTGTAATGAATGGCTTAGTTATTCCCAAGTTTGAAGTTACCTGGGCTTGACTTGAGAGATCTAGAGCACCCAGAGTTATAGGTCAAGGTGCTTCTGCTACAGCTTGCGGAGACATGCCAGTTTATGTCAGAGCAACTTAAGTCTGGCTGCACATATTTAGAACAGAAGATCTGTTTCAAACTCCAATTGAAATGAAATGGGATCGAGCCGCTTGTTTTTAGTGATGTTATGTAAAAACACAAAGAGATTTGGTCTTGAGTTCTTTCAGATTTATGTTGTATTTTTGCTACTACTGAAAATGATGCTTTTTAAAAAAGGGTCTCTCACTTATGGCTCTCCTTAATCCACATCGCTTAATATTTTATAATCTTAAAGGAACCTTTCTGTCCTTCATGAAATTCAGTCCCATGAACTTCTATACCTTTTCTTTGTAACACAATGGATTCAATCACAATTAAAAGTAATTACATGATAAGAGTGGTTTTTTTTGAGATCCTTGTTCCAGGTGCTGCTTCTAGAAGAGGGAGTTCACGGTCTTCACACCATGGCAGGATTTTAAAGGACATTCCAGAGCCAATGGGGAAAGATACTGACTTTCATTTTATGTTAAGATAATGCAAGAATGGTGGAGATGATGTAGGCTAAAAATATTTTGGTTAAAGTAGTAAAAATTATGTAAATTGTAGTGCTGTAGAGAGAGGGACTTATACTACAAATACCATCTGAGATTATAAATACGGAGTTGCTGGTGCAATAAACGAAATATATGTATTCTCAGTTCTTAGATTCTGTGATATAATTATATTGATTTAGGAGAAAACAGACATGACTTTTATGAAGCGAATGGGAGAGAAATTATGTATCATTCCCAAAGTGTTAAATTACAGGGAACTAACATTTTCCAAGCAACGTTCTGAATCCATATAATATTCTTAACATTCCACATCACAATGCTTGTGCTGTGACCTTTACCTCAGCCGATACATGTGTGAAAATATATTTATCCAGACAACTGTTTAATGATTCAAAGGCTGAAAAGGCTACTATGTAAATTACTGTAGCAAAAGCCTGCAATAAATTTTTCACTTTAATTTTAAATAGATTTGATTTTTAACACTGTGTTTAAACATTCCCCCCTGCCCAAAGACAAACACTAACCCCTTTCTGCCAAATTTTGACCCAACTCAAGGTTGAGTAGGGTGAGATCCTATTTGTATTCAGAGTTAATAGGAAATGAAGTTGAAAAACTGGAAATCCTTTATCTTTTGCAGCCTCTTTGGGTTGCTTTTGTGGCATAATACACTGCAGATTTCCTAATAAAATTTTCACCAATGTAAGTTCTTGGCATATTGAGGATAAAATTATCTCACAGAGACAATATTGGCAATGAACTTAAAAAATGGAAGACTGTGAGTATAATTCTGCCTTCAGTTATCCCTAGGCATTCCTGAGGGGACTTTGTGGAGCTGCCAACTATAAATGAGGGTTAAACTTAACATTTGTTATGTATGTGATGAGAATTCCATTTATGTAGTTTACATGAAGCATATATATGTCAAGTATGTGGAAGTTACGCATGAGTACTCAGAAATACGATAAAGATGTCAGACGGGCTTGGGATTTTTTTGCTAACCTGGATTTGAATACATACCTTTTTTTTTCTTCTTTAAGGTCAGAGAGTACTCAAAGCTGATTGCACAATATCAGCTGCAAATCCATAATCTAACCGTCAGAGTGGAATATATGGAGAAGAGCAGTGTATCTTACACAGAGCTGGACTTCGAGATACTGAGAGTGGAAATCCTTGAACTAGAGAGACTGGTCACTCAGCTGAAATCCAGCCTTGTTGGAAGCAATATCATCGTCGAACAAATATATGTGGAGGTATTACCAGAGTTTTAATTAACCGCAAACAGTTAAAATATACAGATAGTTTATTCTCTCATTAATATTTAGGTTTAGGAAATATAGCTGGTCTCTACTGCAGCCAGGGGAATTATTTTAGCATTTCGTCAGCATAAATTAAAAGAAAGCTTGACCTTAAATGTATTAACATTTTTTTTTCTTGATATAGAACACAGAAAAGCAAAGAAAACTGAAAACAAATGGGAGCTGCTTTATTTTTGCCAACTATCTGCCTGAAAGTTAACGGTTTTGCATAGTGTTAATCACATGAGCTGATTAAATTATTATAATATATACTAATTTATAGACCCTTATGCTTGAAAGCCCCTGTACTTTAACTTAGATAATTAAAAAAAAGCACTCTGGTTGCTAGGGCAGTGGCCCAATCAATATGAAATAAAGAAGTGGGGAAGACTATCACCTTTCCTGCAGACTATAAATCACATCTCCAAAATTGTAATTAATCACTCACCAAGAGAGAATAATTACTTCAGGTGGAAAGTGAAATATCATTTTTTCCATTGTCCTCTAGATCATCAAGTAGGTGATTGAAAACTTTATCTTAGCAAATAAAATTTGCAGATCCTTTTGTAAGGTTGGAATAAGTACTTTTTATGTATAATAAGTAGTGCTTGCCTAAGACATACTGGATAATTTTGTACTATTTATAAAATAATGCTATATTTTTGCATTATGAAAGACAAATGAATGTTAAAGAATTTCCTGTGGTCACATAGCTCTGCTGGAAATGTAAAGTTTAGACTAGAAGGATAAGGTCTATTCTTGGGGATATTTCTTAAAACCATTTCCATAGCTTCTTCTATGTATGGTCCACCCTGCCTAAAAATATCTCTAAAAAAAGTTGATAGAAATCTAAACTTACTCTCTCTCTCTCTCTTTTTTCCCCTCTAGATCAAAAATCTGACTCTACTAGTGAATCAACTGGAATCACTGGACAAAAACAATGTCCTCGCAATTCGTCGACAAATTGTGTCTCTGCAGACCCGATTGAAAGAGTGTGAAGAGAGCGCAAACAAAACTAAAGAACCTCCTTATTTCCCACCAGGTATGCATTTCTCTTGTATATCAGATAGGAGACAACACAATATGTGCACAGAACAGCAAATGCACGGATTTCTCTTTGTTAAAATTACAAATACAATTATAATACTACTACTACTTAGGTCTTGAAAAACCGAGCAGACAGATCCTAATGTTTCATCAGTGGGTTCAAAAGGAAAATGAGATCAGGAGACAAACTCTTCCAGAAATAGCAGATGTTTTCAACTGAAAAAAGTTTTGTCTTCCTCTCACCTGCAGTGTGGAAAGGGAATTTCTATCCTCCTTCCCTTTTTCAAAACTATTTTCGAAGAAAAATTAACTTTTTTTTTTTTGTTTTGGGGAGAGGTGTGTGTGAACTGTGCTTTTCTCTGACCAGTTTTGGTTTTTAGTAGTTCCTGTGAAAGTGAGCTGTGTCATAGTAATTTTGCTCTAATACTGTTTAGGAACTGTATGAGCAACAGCTGATGCACTAAAGCTGTCAATATGCAAGCTCTAGAAGGTAGCTTTGCATGAAGATTGCTTTTGATACATAGGCAGAAAATTCTTCAAAATCAGAAAGTCAAGAATCTTAGGGGGGAATTCTGTTTTCAGGGAAATAAGTGGGAGTTTTATTACTGATTTCAGCGGAACTATGATTTTACCATTTTCTTAACCAGGAAAGGTTACATTCTGGGGGTTGGATCACTGGTTCTCAGAGTGCGGTACATACAAAAGTATCAATAGTCACATGGCGTGTGGTAATTAGTTTACAACTGGAGTAATTTTTGTGCTGATAATGTGCTCAGCTAAAAAAATCACACTGTGAGTGAATCACAGTTTGAGAAATGTTGAGAGTCAGATACGATACATAGAAACAAGCCATTTAGGAAACTTTAGGTATGCCACAACAAACAAGCCACTTGCTAACAGACAGAAGATTTTATAAAACTGTGTTGATCCCCTAAGTGTTTTATACACAAGAGATTTCTTTAGACAGAGTATTGTAAGAGAGAAAATGCTCTGTTGTATACAGTTCCCAGGGGAAGGACCCTGCTTTTTCACATAAGCTGGTTAGCTATCATCCAGAGGAGTCTGAAAAAAAAAGAGTAGCACTGTCCTGCTTTCCAGGAGCATGGTATTGTACCTATCAGCATTTACTTCTCATCACCTTGGGGTGAGCTAGGTCAAATATCTCTGGAAAAGTGAGAGGTGGGAATAGAAGATTCTGGTGGGTCAGCAGCCTTACCTATTGTGATCTACTTTGGGCTTCATGGTGGTGCAGGCAGCTACTGCACTTCTCTGACAGGATGCACAAATAACACCTTGTCTGGGGAATCACGCAGGAGAGAAATCTGAAACAAAAAACTGTACTGCAAAATCTCAAGGCCCTTCCCTGCTCCTTAAGGATGGGCTTAAAAGATTCAATAAAAAACCCCTATGTTTTGTAAGTATTTGAAGGGCATCTTGTTGATTTATTGAGAGTGATGGTGTGTGGAAAGAAACAGCCTCTTTCTCTTCAAGCCTACAGCAAGCCTTTGTTTGGTGAAGAGGTACTGAGATCTGTAACAAGAATACTGTGTCCTTCTGTGAGCAATGGAGGAAGGGGCTACTTTTGTGTCTGGGTGGTTGAGGGGAGGGTCTGTGGGATGTAGGATGTTTCATAGAGTGGAAAAGAGAGGTCTATGTTTCACAGTACATCTCCATGCAGGGACAGGCAAATCATGCCTAGAGCAGGGCGATAGTTCTGGGATGGAGAAATATAATGGTGTAGGACTGTGACTGCAATAGAATTTTTTAGCATTGCTTCTCAGAACATGATAGGGAGATGCTTAGAGTTTATCTGGGACCAAAATGGTATTACTTTAGTGTTGCCTTATTCCTGACTAGTGTGCCAGCTGCCTCGGGCACCTTTGAATGTCACTGCATTGTGTGGGAACCACAAAGCAGAAAATAACCTAGAAGGCCAAAAACCCCAGATGGTATGAACAATGATAGCTTTATTGACTTCCAGAGAATTACCACCACTGACATCAGCTGAGGACATCCTCTGGTTTTATCTGTGAGTTTATCTCCTGCACACAGCAACAGGAATGCTGGAGGGGTTGGAGGATGTGTGTGGTCACATTGTCATGGACATCCTTAGGTTGAGGGCTGTTGCTGAGGCTGGCACAAAGGAATGACAGAGCAACTGTAGAGAGACAGCAAGTTTCCTGCCTGTTGGGAAAAGCCAGCTACACAGATAACCCAGGTGTTATGTAGGCTCAGATTCCAGCTAATTCATGCAGGCCTGGCATATCCTGGCTTTGTGCGCCTGGCAGGGAGAAAATATTCTGTGGGCAGAGAACTTTGTAGAGTAATTACATGTCCTGCAGATTGCATCTGAAAACAAACAAAAGTAGGAAGATATTATTGCTTAAGAAGATGGAGTAAGTATCTGAGAGAACTGCATTTTTAGATGGTCATTTTGGAGGCTTTGCATGGATGCTCACACCTAGGACTCCAAAGATGTCTAGGAGTCATTTACACGTTTGAACACAATTTCCATACGTTTTCTCTGCAAGCTTGAATGCCTTGAATTCCTGCCAAACCATTTGGCCTTGCCCTGCTTTTAGTTCATATTATATTTATAATGTTTGTATTAAACTGACTCTTTGTCCTGTTTTCAAACTGAGTTTTCGTTCTCCCTTCATCCTCTTTCTTGCATATTTTGGGTAGGCAACATGAACTAGAGAGAGCTTGGCTAATCCCCAAGCTGTCTAAGACCATGAGTCTAAAGGCAAGTTTAATTAAAGATTCTTGCTTCTCAGAGCTGTAGTACACAGCCCCTCTGACTCTGTCTCCCAAGGCTTTTGATGATGTATTTCTCAGAGTGAGCAGACCTGTTCTCAAGCAACATAGTAGAAAGAAATCACTGGGATCCATTTGCCTTTCTCTCTGATTGGAGAGGTGTCCGAATGTCTGATGATGGGGTGTAGTAAATATATGTTTAATAATCCTCATCGTCATCACTGTCTTTCATAACTGCAGCAGTTCCTTCTATCTCTTTCCTCACTACTCCAGTGGGAAGGAATATTTATCCATTAATTTTTCTTTTGTGCTGATCTCATCTGGCTGCATCAGGGCAGGTACAGAGAGAAAAGACTGCAGAATGGTTCTTTGAGGACTTTCCAGCAGATTCTTTGTCACATCTCACTGAAATGATCTAAGAGAGGCAGCAGGGAGAACTAAGTCTGATGAAACTCTCAAAGGCAAAAAAGGAAAGGAAGGAAAAACTGAGGAGATTTCTGAGCCAGAAAAAAGCCATTTTTTCTGGCTTTTACATGTTTAGAAATTAAGGATTTTAGGTTACTAGCAAATAGGTCTCAGCAGGAGGAAGACCTGATGTAGCCCAATGCTGAAACTCAGGCAATCCTGTTATAGTCTTACAGTGATTTCACTTTTATCTTGTATTTTACCCCTTATGTACCCACAATGTCTGCGTTTTAAAAGTGGTTTGAGTTGTGTTTTGAAATTAGTATGTCCATACACAAAGAGAGAGATGTGCGTACATGCACCTGAAAAGAGCTGGCCAGAGCTCTTCACTAGGACTGCTTGAACAGCCCCTGGAGACAAACGCTCTCTCCATTGGCACTGAAGGAAGCTTAGGTGAGCCATTGGAATTTTTAGTTGCCTGAAGATAGATCAGATGAACTCTGACACTCCACCTCACCTCCTGTTAGATGCTGACAACCCAGGTCTTCTCTGATGCAGCTGTCAGCCTATGTCTGTGCCCCATGATACTGATGAAAACTGAAGTGTCTGTGTGGATCTTTCTGTGTCAGTGAGACAGTAGGAGCCACGATGAGGCTTTCCCTGAGCAGCTCTCTCTCTCTTGTCTCAGTCTACAGAAAGGCTCACACACTTGGATGCAGATGGGAAATGAGGGTGCACATCTGGTGCTTCAGAGGATGGTATGAGAGCAAAGCACTAGCTTGCTCCTGGTCTCTGTGTGCCTCATGAGAATTCCTTTAAGTGTGGGTCCCACCCTGTCTCATGACCTTTGACTGCATAGGCGAGCTGTGCTCCCTTCTCTTCTGCAATCAGATACAGCTCTTTCATGGAGGGAGGCTGCTGGAATTTTTTGGCACCCACATTGTTGGAGTGAGATGCTGATGTGCTCTGTGAGTGCTTCAGAGTGAAGTGGGGGAAGCGAGTCCCAAAAGGATGCATCTCATGCTCAGTTCTGTAGCCTGTTAGCTAAGCAAGTCAGGCTCCCTTCCATCCTGGGAGCTAAGTGCCAGCTCCTTTACTAATGAATCAGAAGGATTAGTAAACAGCTGAGATGAGATATTGGTTCCTTATGCAGGGAGAGGAGAAGTATGTGTGCATGTACCTGTGTTAGTCCTCCTCTCGCCAATTTGCTGCATAAGCCTGAAAGAAAGGAAGGCAAAAATACCAGGACATCATTTATCAGTGACCCAAAACAATGAAGAAACGAGCCAAAAACTTGAAAGTCTGAATATTGCATATGGATTTATTTCAAGTACCTTCTAATATTTACAAAATTACATGACACTTTGTTTCCTTTGTGCATTTTTTCCCCCCACAAGATCCAGACAGAGAGGCAAGTTTAGATTAAATAAACAGCAATGAATTTTTCTGAACCTGTGCAGAAGACAGATCACCCCCTGACTACCACAAAGTTTTTTTGGTAAAAGAAAAATAGTAATTCTAGGAGAGTTTTCAAGGAAGTCAAAATCAAGCACTTACTCTATAGAAAACTCAGACAATTTTTGATGTCATTAAAACGGAACACGCTTCTAACTTTACTTTAATAATTCATTGTTTCATAAATAAAAACCAAACAAGTGTTCAGCAGAGAGATCTCTTTAAGGGAAGAAATAATAATTTATTATTTCTTTTGTAAAAAAAGGTCTCTCTGCTGAACACACGTTTGTTTTTTATTTATGAAACAGTGTATGAATTATTAAAATAAATCTGGAATTGTGTTCTGCTTAATGACATGAAAAATTATTTGAGGTCGCATATAGATGAGCTTAGTAGTGCTTCACTACCTGCAAGCTTCAGTACCATGTTTTTCTAAACAAATCAAGAGTTTTAGAGCATTTAATAACCATTTAATTCTGAGATAAGTTTATTGTGATTTAAGTACAGTAATATGTTCAACGTGTCACAAGTTTGAAAGAAGCCCTCATGCTGGAGGTAACAATACATAATAGAGATATAAGAAAAAATGCAATTCAAATTGATTTATGGAGTTGCCAGGCTGCAAGCCATTTTGCACTCTCTGCATTCCCTTTCTCCCTTTGCATGAGCTGAGGTATGAACACCTCCAAACATAGGTATCTGTGCCAAGTGCTGAGGCCATGTAACTAGCCCTGCAACATGCAGTTTCCAGAGATGCAGCTTGGCTAGCCATACAGCAGTTGCCTTCCTTTTATGCTATATTTGGAAATGAGGTTTCTGCTCCAGGGTCTTGTCCTTTGTAAAGCACTTAAGTGCATGCTTAAATACTTTTCTGCTCTGAGCCAGGAATGCTGATTTGTTGTGATCCTGGGTGGCAGGGAGGGAAGCAGCATTCAACCAGGGTCGTCCTGTTTCAGCTGCGAGAATTCCAGGATCCAAAAGGTACTGGGAGTTGACATGGAGTTTCTCACAGCTTGTGTTATCATCTCTGCCATGAGCTCAGTGATGCAGAGCTGCTTCCATGGGCAATACTTACCCCAAGGAATTTGCTAATGAGGCCCGGGGGCATACATATTTAGTTTAGCATAGTGATTTATAGTTAGTATAGAGCTGCTCCCTACCTTCCTAATAGATGTTGAAGAGAAGCTGCAAGAAAATCACATGTCCCTCAAGTAAGTAACGTGAGACAGCACAAGGCTGTGAAGGGTGAGGGTGTTATGTGGTGAAAGGAGAGAAATACTACATTTTGAGAAAGGAAGAGAAATGTAGATGTTCACTGCCCAAATTGACTACACATTGGCACAAATGCTGCCTTCTGCTTGGACATTTCTAACATTCAGGCTACAGGTTTCCTTCTTCCAGAGGCAGACCACACTCTCTCCTCCCCAGCAAAGCAGTTCAGAAGATTTCTCTGCATTTGCAGCAGCCCTATTTTCACCACATACCTTCTTGCCAAGTCTTTTTCCCAGTAGACTACTTGAGATTGGTCTGTCTCCACACTTCCCACTATCTGTGGGCCAGACTAGGGTAACTTTGAGCACAAGATACCTCCTAGGCTTTTCCTGTCAGTGGGTTTAGGAGTTTTCAGTTCAGCTCTGAAAACATTTTCTGGCCTTTCTTAGGGATGACCAGCTTTAAGGGCAAATGTTAAATTCTATCTCTGTATTTATCTTTACTTCTTTTAGCTAAGACAAACATTACTTATAGGCTAGACATTCCTTCATATCACTGACCTTACGAACAAGCATTCTTTTCATATATGGTCTAAGCAATTATGATGTGATACTTGTGCAAAATCTTAAAACCTCAAAAGATAAATTTGGCTTTCCCATTGATGCCATAGCTGGTGGTGCATGGAGTTCCCATACAAAGGGAAGTATTATTAGTATCACACAGTCATGACCATTAATTTATCCATTAACTGTCATATGAGACTTAGGTGTATTCATACTATACTCTGTCTTTAATAAGGAAAGCTGTCTAGTGACTAGAGCATCTCCCTGAATTAAAAAACACTGGAGTACCACTAAGCCTGTGAGCTGGTGCCAGTCACTTGATACCTGTCTCCATTACCTCAGGTGAACATATCCTTACAATGAAAAGTCTTGGACACTTTTGTAGCAGTAACACAAAAAAAAAATTTTAAACTTGGAAAGGTTTTACTGTTTTTTGACAGTGGCAGCTTCCAACTCATCAGAGGCCCAAGGACATTTATGAATGGAGGATTTTTTCCACCGGTGACTTACAAAGTTGAGAATTTATCAGGAAACAAGAATGTCACTACAATTCAACATGAGTAAAGAAAAAGTATTTCTTGTGTCTAAATTAATTTGAATTCTTTTGTTCCAAAGAGTGAACATCATAATTGAATGTTCATTTTGCTTCATCGTTTGTTCCTAGTAAGTGTGGAAAAAATTCTACTCAGACTAGCAGTACATCTTAAAAAATGTTCTGTTTTTTTCCATGATCCTCAAAACAGCTTTGTAGTTGATATGTGGAAACAGAGCTGTTCTGGCTCAACGTGCAATTATGTTCTCTTCGAGTGGCCTCACACGAAAACTTGGAGTAATACCTGTCAACATTTCCTAGACTGTGATTGTTGCTGTCTGCAGATTTCTTTGACGGCCTGGGGCGGAAGGCACCATGTGGCTGTGACGCACTGTTGTAAAGCTGTGATTCTGACAGCAGAATGCTAATCTGAAATGTAACTCCGGAATTACTGCTGCTGCTGCTCCTTCCTTCCCTTGCTCAGTGAAATACACAGAAATCAGATGCTTCTCTTTCTTTTTCTCCCCATCTCCCATGATCGCAGTTCCAGTGAGGTAGAAAATAACTTAAAATGCTTCTGAAATTGTATTTTCCAAGGGATTTCCTAATGCATCAGGCTAGCATGCATCAAACAGGTAGAAACAGAAATCTGTCCCTTGTCTGGAACAGTACAGTGAGCATTTATTTTCTGTGAATTAGTCCTGAGTAAGGATGGATGTCCCTATCTTTTCTTCACCCTCTTTCCTCCCCTAAAATATATAACATCTATAATGATGTAATACAATATCTATAATAATATAGCAATATGTATGCTTTTTTTAAAAACTAACTTTCTGAGTCAAATTGGAACCCTTAGTGACTCCAGTTACTGGCCCAAAATGAGCCTGTTACACATGAAATTATGCATTTACATCTGTGCTTTGCCACAAAGTTAATCTTAGTAAGCAGACTCTAGAGACTACAGCATGCAAAACCTCTCTCCTAATGATGACATTTGAAACCCCCCCTTTTTTTTTTCTCTTTAATTGCAGGTAGCTGCATTCACCGTGGACTGCTGAATGTTAGCCAGCCCTATGTTGTAAAGCTGAACTGGAGAGGATTTTCCTACAAATATGGTTCCTGGGGTAGAGATTTCTCTCCCTCTAACCCAGAGGCAGAAGTCTATTGGGTTGCACCGTTGAACACAGATGGGAGATACTTGGAATACTACAGAATCTATAGTTCCTTTGATGATTTGCTGCTCTTTAAACCCACGTATGAAAGTAGAATAACATATGGTGAAGGCAGTGGTGCTGCCCTTTATAATAATTATTTGTACTATAACGCTTATGGTTCAAGATATATGGTGAAGCATGATATAAAAACAAACACCATGGTTTTGAGGAAGGATCTTCCAGATGCTGTTTATAGTGACCGTTTCTCTTATGCAGGTGTATCATGGCAAAGTATGGATTTTGCTGTGGATGAAAGTGGATTGTGGGTAATATATTCCACAGAAAATAACATGGGAAACATTGTGATTAGCAAACTCAATGAGACCACACTTGATGTGCTAAATACTTGGCAGACAAGACAGTACAAGCCATCTGTTTCCAACGCTTTCATGTTATGTGGCGTTCTGTATGCCACAAGGCCAGTAAACACTAGGGAAGAGGAAATTTTCTACATGTATGACACAAGCACTGGCCAAGAAGGTAGAACTAGTGTGATTATGCATAAAAAGTTAGATACAATCCAGAGTATTGATTATAGTCCTGCAGATCAGAAATTATATGTTTACAATGATGGTTACCTTCTAAGATACGATGTGGCCCTTCAGTCTTAGGTCACAGCCACATAAACAGGCGATAAAACTGGCAGAAACTAAAATGAGAGATCTGATGTGCCTTTAGACAATGCTACTGCCTGTTTAGAGTTTATTTGGTCTGATGTACTGTATCTGGCGCTACCATATATATTACATTTAGTGTTTAAAGGAATTGCTCACTCTGATCAGCAGTATTGCTGGCAGCAGTGTCTGGCAGTACTGGGTTCTTTAGGTTTTGATTAGTGTTTATTAGTGTTCAGTGCTTTACAATTGTCCTGCTTCTAAGAGTAGATGTATTATATAGATTTAGAGCATTCTGTTCAGAAAAATTGATGGTCACAGCCTATCTACTCACTGAGAAGCTAATTACCCACTGATGAACATTCGTCAATGTAACAGAGACGAGTCACCCAGAAGCTGAGAATGAATTTCCACTGATCTGCATCAGAATGTACTGAGGTCTCAGAGAAATTATGCAAAGGACAAAAATAATATAAGAGGTAGACTTGATCAGAGGGTAGTGGCCTGGTTTAGGTGGAAGCATTTGTATCTGGCTCAAGACTTCAGGAAGGAGAGTAGAAATGCACTTTGCTCTTTGAAGTTCTACCACAAGTAAGGGAGAGCTGGCATTGGAGCAGGGACAGAGCCCACTGCTCTTGCCAACACTGATGCAGTGGGGACAGCTGCCCTTGGGGCTCTGTTTGCAGTTGTGCCTCCTCAGCTCTGCCCTGTACCAAGCTGCCTCAGCACCAGGCTGGCTTCTCAGAGTGACTTTGAGAGGAAAGCTGGGCAGAAGAGTTCTCACCAATTTCCTTTCTGCCCCACTCTGCTGCTGTTAGCACCTAATTCTGCCTAGAACTGGCCTTACCAATGGTCTTACTGCAATCTAGTCATGTTTTATGGCCAACATGGCTCCATTTCCCTGGTAGCACAGTGCAAACCCCACTGTTTTCCTTTATGCTTTTGTAAGCTGTTGCAAATCCTCCCATTGACTTTATTGGCCATAGAAGGCTTTTAGGTATATATCATGCATTGCCACAGAATGACAGCCATGTTATTTAATGTGCCTTTATTCAGCATTTTTGTCATTTTGTAATTAGATTCCTGAGTGTCTTGTTAGTGTAGGGTCCAATTTCTTCCCTGGGTCATTCTGTCTTACAGCAGATCTTGTGGAAAACAGAAGTCTGGTTATACTAGTTGGACATGCGTGTTTGGTGTTGTTTTTTTTTTAATGGGTATCATGTAATAGTTTTTAATTGTGCACTGTATCAATGTCACAGTGTACCTTCTTCGTGTCAGCAGGCTGAAATACTGCTATTTGGAGCTCCACAGTGATGAAGAAAGCTGTTCATGTGGTTCATTTTCTTCTGTTACCTAGACAATCATGTCTGTGTCCTCTGATAACCAAAATGAATACACATGCAAATGATTGCTTTTGTTTTAATAAAAAGAAAATTTCAAAGAATCACTGTTGTGTTACAGAACCTTGCAAAGCTGGTTGTGGCAAATAGGTAACCTTTGGGGTGCAACAAGAAGACGTGGCACCAAGTGTTTGAAACAGGGTCATTGCACTCACTTGGGCTCCACGTGGTTAAACTGCTTCAGGAACAATGCAAAGGTGCGAATCAGTAGGTCAACAAATACATGAGAGGAGCTGTATTTCCCCACACAGAAATATGTTAGCTGGTGAGGATAACATTTCTCCACCAAGCTGAGATGTTACTCGAGATATCGAAGGCTGATGAACTGATGACACATTTTGAAGCCAGGTGTTTCCACTTATCAGGTATCAGCATCTGTTTCTTGGAAACCCGTGAAATGAATTTGAAAACCGTGGAGACATTGCTGCAGTAATCTGATCAGGCAACACAGGCAGGGTTGTTGTGTGAATAACCCATAAAACTCCAGGTAAGATTTTGGCTGAGGAAGGAAGGAGAAAATACTGTGATTTTTTTTTCCCCTCTACACTTTGTGTGTGTTTCATAGAAGGTGAGCAGCTTTCCACTTATTACTGAGAAATGCCATCCATCAGCATGGGCCCTGAAGCTCCTCAGCTCCCCACGGTTTAGGACGGGAGTTGATGTTAGCATGTGATCAGTTATGATGAATTGACTGATTCTCAAGTCCTTCCTGGGGACAGGTTCTTGTGGTCTAGATTTCTCCCCTTTGTAAACAGCAGTGAGCCTGGACTGGAGGTGTCTACAGCAGCGGTTGAGGTGGGGATACCATGGTTGCCCACCACACTTAGTTGTGATGTGACCCAGGCCATGTGTGACATGACACTGGGCTCCAGTTGGACCTCACTAGAGGTGGCCCAGAGGTGTCCCATCCAGAAGCAGGGCAGTTGGGAGGTATGAGGGCAGCCCCAGTTCTGGGCACTGGGCACCTCCCTGGGAATAAGGACATGCCAAGGCTGGGCTGGGACATGGGCCTGTGGATAAGCCTGGCTTGGCAGGGCCTGGGACCAGGCAGGGTAGAACTGTGGGAAGCTGGAGTCCAGCCTTGCTGCAGACTCACTGGGGTAGAGGCTGGCAGCCCTGGGACCTGATACCGGGTCCTGGGCATCCTGATTGCCAGTGAGGCCCTGGCAGCTGGCAATGTTTCTGTCAATGGTATAAGAGGCTTTGCAGAGTTGTAGAAAGACCTTAATCCTTTTTAAAACAGAAAAAAAAAAAGGCACAAAATGACTGTATTTCAGCTTTTGTCCTATTGATTTGGCATCTCCCTGGGAAGGTTTTGGAATATATAAACAATATTGAACATAAATAGTACGCGCCACAGAGTCTGAAGGAGAGGACATCTGTCAGTGTGGTGACGCAGGGAACTGCAGTACGGGGACTTTGATGTGATTTTGTTGATGAGTGGATTTCACACCACCTAATTTGAGACACCTAAAGTAGGAAAGTCAACTTTGGTCTGTGCAATGATTGCACAAGTGGAGAGAGGGACTTTCTTGCAAAGGAGCACTACCAGAAGAAGCAGCAATACATCTTTTCACTTCTGCACTTAGACATGTCCTTTTGAACCTTAGACGAAGGTGGTTTAGTAGAGCTGGTTGTTAAATTCAAAGCATATTCTTGAGCTGGTTATCGCACACAGCCTTGGGCAGGTTTCACTTTCTGTTCCTGTTGCCCCCTCTCCTCTAGCTGGTTCTAACTCTGCTTTCTTTGGAAGGCGTTTCCTTTTCTCCTTCCTCCTTGAACATGGAGAAACCTTCATCCCAATGCTTTCCAGCATGGGCTGTTACTGTTCTGGTTGTTATACACCATTTCTTAGATGTAGCTTTTTGCCTGCAGAGACATAATTTTCAGTCTTATATTTTTCACCTAGGTTTTCTTGACACCCACTGATCTTGTTTACCCCAAACTGCAGAGACAAATTCATCCTCCTTTGCCTTTTGCAGTGCTTCTTGGTCTTACCCTTTAACAAGTTAGTTACAAGGTATCTTTTATTTGTTCCCAGGCTTTCACATCCTTCCAACTCAGCAACCCTGTTACCTGAGCCTGTCTGCTTTGCTGCCTAAGTGATACAGCCTCCTTCATCCTCCTGTTCCCTCATCCCAGTCTCTTCCCCTTCTCGCATTTGACAGTTCTCTCTGGGATGCCCTCTCCAAACAGATCTATCTACTTCCCTAAGTGGCTCCAAATTTCTCACAAAGACCAGATTATTCTCTGAAACTCCTAATAAATTGCCACTGACTACAGCTAACTTGTTGCCTTCGGTAGGAGATTGGTATTTATTTTTGTCATGTATTTAATTAGCTGGCACACGAGAACATGAAGCTGGCATGCATAAATTCTCTTATTATTCATTCCCGTATGTCACATTCACATTTTCTCTTAAATTCACTTGTTGTATCTTGCCTTAAGCAGAGATTGTGGGTTTCTCAAGGGAAACACCTGTCTTTTAGTTTGGGGTAGTACAGCACCTAGCACAATGGACTACCACCTTCCTCATCTCTCCTAGGTACTTCTGAGCAACGAGCAATAAAAAGAAGCAAGAGCTGTCCGGGGATTGTTGCATGCATCTGTGTTTTTGTCTGAATTTTCATGCATGCTGCTATGTGTGCTGCATACAAATTGCCTTTGAAAAGTAGGCAAACAATATGCTTTCAGACAACTGTGTAAACATTCTGTTGGAAACCGTTTCAGTAGCTATGTGCACATAATGTAGCTACAATGCATCCCTAAATTTGTTCCATGTGGTGTAGGATCACTCTTCTTCTTGTAAATATTTGATGTCTTTCCTTTCTTCCTTTGCGTTTCTGTGACTGCACAACAGTTGCTCCCTGAAAGCCAGAGACCAACAGCAAAACAGCATCATGCTCAGAGCCTGTGGCCGTGATTTCATATTGCCAAACCACCTGTGATTTTCCAGGACTAGGAGTTCTCCTTCTAATGGGATGAAATGCTTGCTTTGTAGCTGAGGTGGGCTTGAAGAGATGAGAATTAAGGAATTGCCACATTATGTTTGTAAAAGTGAGCCCGTGTGAGGGTGAATATGTGTGTCTAGCAGGAATCCTTTCTTTCCCTCTGCTTGCTGGTTTGCTGCCAGTTTGCAAGCTGTTAGCCATGTATGGGTAAGCAAATGAAGTGAGGCAAGCTGCATGGGCAATCATTCTTGTGAGTCTTCAGGGAATGGCTCCTGCCACTAGCCTGCGTTATCTGGGCTAGTAGGGCTGTACTTTGCCTTGGGCCATGGGTGAGGGAAAAATCTAGCTTTAAACCATTGCTCTTCCTCAGCAATGAGTGTAGAAAGTGGTGGTCCAGTCCCCACCTCAGCAGGTCAGAAACTTCTTTATCTTTTGCCTGCTATATATGATTCTTAGGGAGTAACAGGACACAACCTCATGCCATAAACATCTCTCTGCTTTTGCTGCATATATCATGCCTGAGAAAGACATGGGCAGTGCTGCTATACAGCTAGTGGATCTACCAATGCCAGGAGGTGCACTGGCAGAAGACATCTGAGTGCGTTGCTTTTCACTGGATGTGTGCAAAAGAGTGACAGAATCTTAGTCAGAGATCCCAGGAGATCTCCTTGTTCACCCTTCTGCTTGAAGGCAGGATCACAGATGTCTGAGCTGCCCTTGACAGCTGTTCGTGTAATCTGATCTTTAAAACCTCTAATGATGGAGATTTCACAGTCTCCCTAGGTGGCCTCTTTGGACACTTAACTACCCTCAAAATCAGGAAATTTTTCATAAATCTTCTCTGCTGCAAATTAAGTGGCCTTAAGGAGGTTAGCTGTGCTGCTCAGCTGCCCCAGTATTCTGTAACCATGGCCAATAGGAGAGGCTTCAGAAAAAAGATACAGGAGCAGAGGAAGGATGCAGTGATAATCCTGCCACTGGACTTCCTTAGTCTTAAATCTGTGAATGTTTTCTTTGTCTGTCTGCAACAGATTCAAAGCACAGTTAACTCTCCTCTGTGTAAGAATGATTTATGTAGTGGAAAATCCTTTTCATATATATGTGATATGATCTATTTTCTAGATAAAGAAAGCTCAGTTTCCCTAGTTTTCCTAGTTTATCCTAGGTCATGTTTTCTTGTAAAATTTATATTGATCTTGCCTTTCAGCTGACCTACAACTCTTTTCATTATTATTGAGGAGAATGTACCAGTTACCTCTAAATCTCATGTATAATATTTTGAACTGGCACCATCTTTTCTGTTGCTGATGGGTTTGGACTCCATCTGATTTGAGAGGAACACACTAAGGAGCCAGGAAGGAGAAAAAGAAAGGAGTAACACCTTGGGTCAAGCAACTTCCCTGAACATGGAGAATCCCAAGGTCATGCCCATGTTCATGAATGGTGTGATATACATAAGCTGTCTATGGTACATGAGCCAGTCCCATTCTCGCCTGCATGGTAAAACAGTTTTCAGAGTAAGGATGGAAGATTTGCACTCACTGCCACCCCACCCCTGACCCCAAGGCCCTGTATTATTCCCTGCTGTTGCTGTAATGATAGCTGAGGGATATATGGATTTGTACAAGGTTTGGCTCTGATTCCAAGTGTTGTAGTGGCAAATGACTAGGAGATTTCAGTCTTTGGCATTTCCTCTGTCTGGCTCAGAGTGTTGGTTGTTCTGCATCCTCCTCTTAGAAGATCAGGTCTCTCACCAGATTGCATGGAGAACCAAAGATATGTCTGTGCCCAGCGGTGCAACTCCTTACAATGACACTTGGATGTTGGCCCTAAGCCTACATGATGTAAAGCTGGCAGTGCCTCTTGGACCAAGGACAAAATCTCTTTGCCATCTTTCATTTGGCAGTATGGACACGCTCTTTAAGCTGAAAAACAGGATAGCTGGTTTAGCACGATGCTAACATCAGTTTTTGGCTAGCATGCAATGCTAATGTGACTAACTTTCCTCCAAAGTGCAAGCACTGTGCCATAGAAATGGTCCAGCTTATTGAGAAATACCTGACAAACCCCTCTGTGAGGTGTGATATGGGTACATAGGCAGTTTTCTCAGTGATGGGAACTCTGAAACTGGATGTGGCTAAGCCTTTTGTGCCTTTACCTAGCAAGTCATAGCTTTGTTAACCTACTGAGTTCTTGGCTAATTTACATGCACCTGTGCGACTCAATTAATTAGCTCCTGATCTGTAATCAGGGTAGGCCAAAGGCGGCTCTGGAAAGACTAAGATGATGGAGGGTTGTTGCCATTGCTTGTACAACAAAGATCAGTGTTTGAAAGACTGGTGTAAAAGAACTCAGATTCCTGATATTTATGTGGCAAGCACATATATAAACCGCACAAATCATTACCATCTGTATTATGAACAGACCCCAGAGCATTAACCTGTTCTATTAGTTGCCTATGCTGGAAATAGTGTTTATGTTAGCAAATCTGAGCTACAAATCCTTCTTATGCATAATGCAGGACATTTTATACATTTGACAGGAAAGCAATTTGGAAACATTTTGAATAGAAACATTCTCTGCTGAATTGTTTTATTATGATGAAAAATACCCCCAAGAAACAGTGACGTTAAAGATGCTGGGTCTTTGGAACTCAGGAAAGTTTGGAGTCATCAAATGCAGCTTGATTTAACATTTTCTTCATCTCCCTTTTTGGCGTATTTTAAAGGGGAGGAGAAGAGATTTGTTTGGTTTTTTAAATGGGAATAATAATGCTCTTCGTATAGTGTCTTTTATCTGTGGGGCTCAGTCTCTTTCACGATCAGTAATTTAGCATGGAAATCTGAATGTGAAGAAAGGAAAGATATAATGATACTACTCATATTCATGGTAAAATCTATGCCTTTATAAATGAGGAAAGACAAAAAGTCAGCTGGAAGTTGTGAAAGATGTCTTTATCTGTAAAGCATTTCTTTTATATCTTCCCTCCTCTTGAGGAATATCTACCCTTGCAGAATGGGGGACAGTCAGGTTTGTGTAGGGCAAACAAAATGCATAGACCTGGACCTTGATCTCTGTTCTGAATACTGGGAGTCTTTTCCCTTCACACAGCCTCTCTCCCTCAAAAACTTTGGGGTGCAGTCTCTGCAATTTCACACTACACCCTGCCACACAGGGCAGGAATGGGAGGGGGATTGGTACAGCTTCTGGCATTGACAGTTTCTGCAGGGATTTCTTAGTGCAAATCTTTGGGAACCAGATTATGTTTCGGAAGTGGTTCTTTGATGTCTTCTTATTGAGAGCCTGGGGGGTTTTAACTATGTGTCTGTTCTCTGTGGGAGATGGGAACTATTTTATTTTTTTCCCTAGCTCAGACTAATTTCTGCTTTTCCCTTTGTATTGGCAGTAAAGAAATGGCCCAGAGAGATTCAGAGGTGTATCTGCAGTCACAGAATCAGGCTCAAGGAAGACAGCAATTATTTTTCATATTCTGATCTTCTGGAGTGATGTCCATAAACTGCTGTGATGGTCACAGCATAAGAACTTGAAGACACAAGAATGATTTTCAGTTGATTTTGAGTTTTATTCAGTGTTAACCCTTCATATTTCCATATGGAGAAACATGAACAAGGAATGTCATTGCGAAGAAACTTCTCCAAAAGCATTTAAATATAGTTAGATTCATAAATCAATGGCTTTTAAGTGCAGTTATTCACCTCCTGGAAATGGAATCATGGATTCATAAGTAGATCACAAAAATGCATCTCTGCAGCCCTCAGAAAAATAACTGGCACTGTCTATATTGTAATGGAAATAGGTCTGAGTCCAGGTGGCACAGCTTGACACTAGTCCATACTGGTGAGAATTCCTGTTCTTTCATAACCAAGCCTTGAAAAAATCTAGTTAGAGAGGTTCAGAACAGGGACAGGGATTAAAGAAACACCATGTGGATGATCAGCAGTCCAGCATGGTTCCTCATCCTCTATTATTTAGTAGTATGTATCTTATTTTAGTGCACAGCTAGTGCAATATGTTGGTTTCTGTGACTCACAGGCAGGTCATGGATATATATTTTCACAGCTTGAGAAACCAGGTTCCATGTGAAATATATCAGGAAAACATCAGCTAGAAGTTTTTTCACTGCTAATCTATGGTTGATGTCCTAAGTAGTGTGACCAAGGTAGTCTGAAGATGGTATTAGAATCAAGAATCACTAGGTTGGACAGGACCCACTGGATCATCGAGTCCAACCATTCCTATCAAACATTAAACTATGTCCCTCAGCTCCTCACCCACCCATATTTTAAATACCTCTAGGGATGGTGAANACTCCAGAGCCTCAACATCCTTCTTGTAGTGAGGTGCCCAGACCTGAACATAGCATTTGAGGTGTGGTCTCACCAGTGCAAAGTATTAACAAGATCAAAGTGAAAGCTGTAAATGCAGGGAAGTTACCAAAACAGAAAGAAGGGCTTGGCTTTGAAAGGATTCTGGGGTGAACAAATAACAAGGATAGATCACAGGGTTTCTTAATTCACAGTCTTCTAGAGAAATAGTGCTTGACCAAAATTTTCTGACTTTTAAATACTTTATAAAAGAGGGTTTTAGCACATTTTCCCTTTAAATAAATAGTGTGTGTTTACAGCTTGTAAAATACGCTCACAATGACCTTTTAGCCAAGAATTATTTAGTACTCATAAACCACACAATTTTATTTCATACAGTGAAAAGTGTTTTTAATCAAACAATGCACTCAACAGGGTTTAGTGGTAGCACCTGTGGAGCATTCCGAGGAGTTAATCCCTCCTGTATCTTGGTGAGAAAATACTAGCATTTTGCAACAGGATGAAAACCATCCTGTATTAGCCCACATTGTAAAAAAGCTTCTGCTTTTGGGAACAAAGCACAAGATAAGTGGTACCATAGGTACTGGTGACTCTATTGACAAGGGCTCAGTTTTACTGCTGAAATAGGGTGCTTGAAAGAGCACCATTTAGACATTGCAGATACAATCAGCAGAAAAGTGGTTAATGTGCTGAGAGCTAGAAAGAGATGATGGTTAAATAGACCAAAAATTGCCATTTTGTACCTGAATCTTCACAATCTTGCCTTCGTCCGCAGCTGTATTTTGTCATCAAACCATGTACAATCCATGGGGTTTCAGCTGCATCACTTCCATTAACTTTAATCAGAGTCAGGAGAATTATCTGCTGAGAAAGCACTCTGAAAATGCACCCCTCCACTCTTAACAACTATATTACTTTGCTCTGTCTGGTGGGGAATCTTTAGGAGGCAGAGCTGAATGCTCCATCATTTCAATACCTGCTCTTTGTGCATAACAAAATCAGCACTGTTTTCAGCCTTCTTCCTACTATGGTCAACGACTGATTTCACTACACTAATGACTGAATGATTTACTTCAGCATTTCTCTACGAGAAACAGGTAAAAAACTCCCAGGCAGATATCAATCATGTTCTGTGCTTGTGAGGGAGGATACAGTGAGCAGAAAGGCTGTTTAGAAAAATTCAGTGTTCTCGTCCCTTAACAACAATTGTTGCCAGGATACTGTTAAGTCTTACAGGATAACTGCGACTGTGGCAGTTTTAATGTTAATGAGATGACCAAATATCAGCAGTCAGAACCAGTACCTTATATTTAAGGCCAGAACAAAGGTCCAGGCGCAAGGTGATATATCCCCACCCCACTATATATCCATGAACTATAGCAAGCATGCAGATCCCAGGATTGTCTATGCAAATAGCCACACAGCAGTCATGCCTGTGTTACGCTGAAAATCTTCATCCCTTCTTAATGTCGTCAGTGGATATGGCTGCTCAGAAACCCAGACAGGCAGTGAGAACATAGAGCTCTTGCTATATATGTGCTTCCTGGTTTTTATGCTGAGGCTCAATTGTTCTGAGTAAATAATTACTCTCATTTACAAATCTGCATTCTGAATAATTCCTTCAGCATTCAAACACACCCCAACCTTTTACATGACCCTCAAAGTACAGATAAAACCATTGAGATTTCCTGTGGGAACTTTAAAAAAACAATAACTGCAAACTCCTCTGAAGGGCAGATAAAAATGTGGTGAAAGTTTCACTAGCAACAAACTCTAGCCCTTTTAGATGCACTAGCAGCCATATTTTTTGTTTAGTGGGACAGTTTTTGCACAGATGTCAAGTTTTGCTACTTGAGGAATGTGAAAAAAAAGAACAGAGTTTTCAATACATTCGGATCAGTAGGCATAATCAGGTCTCAAGACTACCCTTCCTTATCCAGATAAACAGTAATTCTTTACAATGATTTCTGAAGTGTACCATGTTCCCATTTACTTAGACACGCAGTGCTTATAGTGGGAACCATTGAAAAGGGTTGTCCTGCATTATCTGAGGGATTTTGAAGGAAATGAAGCAAATCTGCTTTACAATACATTGTTCCTGCAAGGAAGGATCTCACAGAATCTAATCTTTTTTTCATTCATTTTTTAGTATAGCCTGCACAACAGAGGCAGCTCTTCAGCATCATTTGTATGATAATAGCATTATTTTGTCCCAAATATGGTGCACATTTCAAGGACCTCCACAGTGACATCAAGGGGATTGTTCAGTCCAGACAAGGGGGAGGCAACTGTGGGGGGAATGAGTCCAAACACAGTGAAATGAAGTGAATTTCAAATATTACCGTTAAATCGTTACATTACCTTTCTCAGCTGCACCAAAAAGCCTTTTCAGCAATAGGGATGTTTGGCTTCCCATGGCATTGCTGCTAGACCAGAATAAACTGAGCCTTTCCAAAAGACTTAGTCTCTTAAACGTCACCTGTCTGCCTAATCCTGGATTGCAATAGAGCTTTAGGCAGTCGATAAACGCTTAGCCTCAAAACAGAGGTCCTTTTCAGTGTGCATGGATAAATAAAGATAAACTTCTGGGAATTTTGAGGAAGTCACTTAGACTGAGACCTTAATGTAATTTAGGTCTAGAGCTGTCTAAAGTGCATAATAGTACTGTGCCTAAGTCCACAGATGTTTCAGAGGGTTCTCAGCTTCGTATTGGGTACCCATGATATCCAAGGGTATCTCATATGGTCTGAAATACCCACACAAAAGCAAATGAAAGTGAATTTATTGACAATTTTAAACATTTGTAGGGCTGGAAAGGCTCTAAGGCCTGCAGAACGGATTGCTCTCTGAGATTTAGGGAAACTACTTCCTTTTGTTCTTTCTCTGTGGATTATGCAGAGAACTCAGGGAAATTGGCCTCCTAATTCAGGCACTTTGTTGGTATGTCTAAAGCTGGCAATGTGAATCTCCCAGGTGCCAGTTAGAACACTGCCTGGGCTTCCACAAGTGAAACTAAGTGCTGCCTATGGCACTGTAACAAGTAGTTTCATTTTATCAGAGCAAATGATTTGGCACGGGTGTTCTAATTGTAACACTGAACCCATCTTTTCTTTTTGAAAAATGTTAGAAAATAGCTTATGGAGTACTTGTGACAAACTGTGTCTCATTCATGGTCCTTTCAATGTGATAAGTTTGCTGTGGATATTTGAAGTCCATATTTGCTCTTACACTGCAAAGCCAGAGGAATCAGATGGAGAAGAAGTTATTTTATGCATCTTCATCAATCAATGAGATGTATTTACACTAAGCTGGTTGCATATGTGTTATCCATAGAAAGAGTTAGGTATAGTCCAACCTCTAGGAAAAACATGTAATAACAAAAAAATAGATAGGCTGGATAAAACCCTGGATTACTGTAGCATGTTAATTGGATTAGATTAAACACATGGGATTCTGTGGCCCACCCTGATATTTTTAGGGCCATTTGATCTAGTGAGGTACATTTCTGGCAGCCACTGTGTAATATGTGTACCTCTTCTAGGGCATCTCAGATGGGCTCAGGTGCTAACAGTGTGAGCAACTGAGTCCCTGAACCTGTGTCCCTTGGTCATCGCAGTCAACAAAACTAGAGATTTTTTTAATGTAATCACAGAATCACAGAATCACAGAATCACCGGGTTGGAAGAGACCCACTGGATCATCGAGTCCAAGCACTCCCACAAAACACTAAACCATGTCCCTCAGGACCTCGTCTACTCGTGCCTTAAACACCCCCAGGGAAGGCGAATCAACCACCTCCCTGGGCAGCATATTCCAGTGCCTAATGACCCTTTCCGTAAA
>WAAB01017501.1:110580-143862 GCA_013389865.1 Piaya cayana
ATCAGGTTAGTTTGACAGGACTTGCCTTTCATGAATCCATGTTGACTGGGTCTGATCAACTGGTTCTCTTGCAAGTGCTTCATGATAGCACTCAAGATCACCTGTTCCATGACCTTCCCTGGCACTGAAGTCAGACTGACAAGCCTGTAGTTCCCTGGATCCTCCCTGCAATCCTTCTTGTAGATGGGCACCACATCAGCCAGCCTCCAGTCCAGTAGAACTTCCCCAGTCAGCCAGGATCACTGGAAGATTATGGAAAGGGGTTTGGCAAGCACATCCACCAGCTCCTTCAATACTCTTGGGTGGATCTCATCCGGCCCCATAGAGTTGTGAATGTCTAATTGGGCAAGCAGTTCTCTAACAACTTCTTCAATCATGGGAGCTTTGTTCTGCTCCTCCAGCTCCTGGGTATGTCCACACAGGGAACAACGTTCCTTACTATTAAAGACTGAGGCAAAGAAGGCATTAAGTATCTCAGCCTTGTCCTCATCTTTTGTTGTTCCCTTTGCATCCAGTAAGGACTGAATATTCTCCCTGGTCTTCCTTTTTTCCCCCATGAGTTTATACGTCACAAGGGTCTAAGCAGAAGCGGCCTGACTAGTTAGGATGCTTATTTACAGTAACCTACCTTGTTTTTTGATGTATTTATAACTTTGAAACTTTAATCTGTCCCAATTAACTTTACCTTTGGTTTCCTGACGCTTTGGAGAATATTTCAGAATTGACCCAAGCAATCAGTTTTATCACATAGAGCTCAGATTGTTAACAGCACATGGATAACTGAAAAGTATCTAATCTCTCCTTGATGACTGCAAAGAAGTTTCTTCAGAAAAGGAATCCTGAAGTATTTGTAATGCTGTCTAGGAAAGCAGTTTGTTCTTGCTGTTCAACTAGTCACTGATAGATGACCACTTCTTATCCTAGATTAGAGAACAGGATAGAATTTGCCTCCTCTGTTGACAACTGTAGAAGCTCATCAGAGGTAGTTAATTTTTGCATCTTCTTTCTCTACTGCATTTAGAAGGAAACCTTCTCAAATCTAATCTCTCAGTTAGTCTATTCCGATTTGCATGGTGTTTCAGGATGTATTCACTCTTTTCAGTGACATCCAAAGCACCTTGTGAGTCACCAGCTGATTTATTTTCTTTTAGTGGCTCAGTCTTTCTATTTGAACCCTGAACATCACTGTACCATACAGAATATTTTCAGTTAAAAAGTCTTTTGATCTTTCTGATTGAAAGATGCAGTCTGACAATTCGGATGCTTCTCAGCAATTTTCCCGAGATTTGTTATCTTGCTCTTTTTATATTCTTTGTAGGGACTGCACTCACTGTGACCGCTGAAAGAACAATCTCATATGCTTTCTGTATTTCCTTTACAGCTTTGAGAAGTATGCACATCTTTTATATGTGTGTGTGTATATTTGGATTCATATGTATATTTATTTCCAACTGGGATCAAGACTATAACAAATGAAAATCGTATGCAACAAGCCCTCAGTTGCCAGTAAATGAACACAAAATCAAATAAAAAACCCGAATACTAGAAGATAGCATTAGGAACAATTTGACATTTATTGAACAACAGATGGTGATTAAAAGCAGAAAACCTTGATTGCCTTGCTAAAAGTCAAACCTCAGAGTTCAGTCTAAGGAATGTGTAACATTTCAAATAAAACACTCAACACATCAATGAAATCATAGGAAGATCAGCCTTAAAGGGGTTCTTAGACATGTTCTTATCAGAAGTGAAGTTAAAAATCTCCTCTTTAAAAGTTTTATGGTTTTATGTTGACAGTTCTCTGGAAATGAATAGTCACAGACAGTAAACACTTAACAGAGACAGCGTGCACACGAAATTGATTTTACAAAATGAGGGGGGAACTGAATACTCGCTTTCCCTGCTGCCCTGTTCTTTCATTGTAACCCAGCTTTCAGTGAGTTGTATAAGGATGCAGAATACCATCCTGTTTTTCAGAACGTGAACCCCATGGAGGTGAGGAGGTGCCCTTATTGATCACAGTGGAGTGAATGTAGGGGCAAAGAGACACCACAAAATTATTCGGTAGTCTGTCTTGTCCTCTCTATCTATACCATGCAATTAGATACTACTCTCATGGGATGCTTGTGAGCTGCCAAATAAGTGTTCTTTCTAATAAGTAGCTTTGAGTCACAAATCCCTAGAAGTGTGTATCCTGCAAGTAAAAGAATTTAAGAAAGATGAGTAAGGGAAACAGTCTATTGTCAGCAGATTTATAGAATCATAGAATGATTTGGGTTGGAAGGGACCTTAAAGATCATCTAATTCCATTTACATTCACTTTCTTGTAGAAACAGGGAGAATGCACATCATACTGCTTAGTGCCCTTGGGCAAGAGGTCCCATTTTTACCTTCAACCTGTGCATCTTGCCTGACTGACTGCATTCAGAGATCATCTGCTTTGAATGCATATTCTGGCTTTGTCTGCTGGTGGACACTGACCAAGATATGTTGAATTTATGTTTACAGGACCAGTTATTACAGTTTTGCCTTGTTTCTTTCCCATGATGCTAAATGTTTTATCACATCTTTGTGTGTGATCACAGTGATGCCCTTAAGAGTGACGTACTGATAACTAGCAACAATTGATAGACATACTCAGCTTAACTGTTTCATTGTTCTGACTATCTTCTTTCTCTCCAAGAGTAGTTGTCATGTCATTCATTTATGGATGAGTTTTGTTTTTCTCTCTGAATCTAAAGCAAATCTGCACATCTCAAATTGGTTGTTGTCGTGTCTTTCAGATTGTTTCTTCTCATTGGCCATTCTTATTCTTCTCCACCATTTTCACCCTTCCTTTCCCTCCAGGCTTGGCCTTTCTTCTGTCTTCTCTATGTTTCATGGACTGTGCATAAGGAATTTTCATCTTCATCCACACATTTTTGCTCTCCCAAGCCTGTTTCACAGATTGCATTTGCAGTTTCTAGGAACAATAGCCAACAGTATAGTCCTAGAGGCTTGATGATACCCCACACTTCCAGTCAGAAATGTCCTCTAAAGCTCATTAGAAGTCAACGGGGTCTTAAAGAGGATGGAAATTTCCATGTCTGGAGACAGGGAGAGAGAAGCACATGCAGCAGGTAGTTCACCCTGAATCTCTCTCTACTAATGATCAAGTTTGACGAAATGACTGCTTTAGTAGCCATTTAGAGTAGATATTTAGCTAATGAGAAGTAGATGATGGTCACGAACTGGAGCATGAGACATCTGATTTTTAACTTCTGTGTGCCAGCAGCTCTGTGTTTCATTCAAATATTTTAAATATTTACCTCTTTGGTTAATGTTATCCAGATTTTTATTTTTGGCTGGAAGGTTTGTGGTTGGTGTGTGGTGTGTCCGCCCCCCACCCCCCACCATACCATTGCAGGCATTGTAAGTCAAGGTCTAGTGACAAATGTAGCTTTAAGAATGAGGCATTAAAAAGTGAAAGCACAGGTACTCTGACTTTGATCTACATGGTGTGAAAGTTGGCAGAAAACTATTCCTTCTAGTTAAGGAAATTGCAGTTAGTATCTAGTTACTAGTGATACAACCAGTAGTTTGTGCATCAATAAATAGCATATTTTTTTCATTGCTGTTGAGTGCACAAAGACTTTCTGCTGTTGTCCTGTAAAATTTCATAATGAAGAAATGGACTTGTGAAATCCTCTTCTTGACACATTACTGCATTGACAGAAAGGGGTAAAAGAATGTAGAGAGAAAAAAAATGTATTTTTTTGATGATGCTTGTGCTAGGTAATGACTGTATCAGCAGTAAGAACCTATTAAGCTACTTCAAATTAGTATCTGATCTACTTTAAAAAGACACTCATTATCAGTTAATTCATTAAGGGTATTTGTTGAGGTTTAAGACATATGAAACAAAAATACCTCATTTGCAAGTAATTAATACTGAATTACTTAAGCAATACAGTTTCACAAATGAAATACTTATATTTGAATTCCTTTTAATCCACTTGAAAGAGACACTTAGATCTTTAATCATCAGATAAATTATATATGTTTTGTTAATTACCTATCAATCAATATTTCAGTTCAGTATCTACATCACTGAAGAGAAGGGCACACAGTTGGGACAGGAGGCTTTTTCATTAGACATTCTTCCTTATTTATTTTCTTTGTGCAGCTGGCACTGAGGGTATTAACCAATTCAATTGTTCAATAATTCAGGGGAGAATTAGTGTGTTTTTTAATTTATTTTTTGCTGTGCGGTGAATTAAGCTCCCAGGAGCTTTGATCATGTATTCCTGTGCAGTCAAAAGACATGCTTGAGTTAAATAGTTTGCCTTTTTTTGTCAAGAAGAGAAGAGTAAGTGCAGTTTTATTTAAAAACATTATCACAAAGACACAATTGCATTTAATCTCTGATTTCAAGCCTGAATTGACTGGACTGTGCTGGCCATTGTGCAGATCTATTGATTTTGTAGAGTGAGCTCCCTGTCCACGGAAGGCACACTATTGTGTTTGAGTGGTCCAATAGGTCCTCAGGTTGTGTGAGGTAGAAGCACTCAGCACCTGCAAAGGTCAGACTTTATCATTCATTAGTCTTCTGACACATTTTAGAGGAGGACTGGGAATAAGAGGTTCTGCAAGAAGTTGTTTACATCACCAGGAGAAATTGCCTGGGCTACAGTTTAAGCTCCAGCACTCAGTAGAAATCCTTCTATGTTTCCCTGTTCAGGAGCAAAAATGGATCTTCAGAAGAAAAGTGGGCCAGACTGTTTCTTTAAAAAAATTATTCCGAATGATTCACACTGAAATTGAAAATATCTACCATACTAAAGCCAGGGATGAGAATTGTTTTAATTCCTGATTTGAAAAACACTGGAAAACTAGTATTAATAATGAAATGCTGACACAACTTTATCTCTAGCACTTCTAGCAGAGCAGTTATAATGTGAAAAAGGAAGGTTCAATAAAATGCAAGGCAGAAATAGCAAATTATATTAGATGTGACATATTAGCCATAAGGCCTTTTCTAAACTACAGTGAAAAAATTAGGACAAGGGTATGGTAGTATATTTCTCCCCGCAGCATGAGAAAGGCTTAGCCCCCAGAGCGTTCCCTCTGAACTTGTATTCTATTTCTAGCATGTGTTTTATTAACTTTTATTTTTGTTTTTCAGGCTAGACACACAACACCAACCTTAATGTCAAATTAGATAATGAAAAGCAATAATCATCTTAAGAAAAATAATTCAAATAACTGTCATGTTGCATTATAGTTTTTGCTGCTAGCAAAAGCCTTAATTAAGTCTGCAGAATGGTTTCTTTTCTCATCTTCTGATTTCAGATGCTTTATACTTCCTAAGCATTTTTCCATTAGGCTTGTATTTCTATGCTCTTACAGAAATCATCCTATGTATAGAGTAGAGCATTATGTAAAAGGAAAAAAAAGTAGGAGGGGAGAGTTTCACAGAGAGTTGTGCCATTTATCACATTTTAGGAAAAAAGTGAAAGCTAGAACTTCGAGTGGTGCCAGATTTCTTCTGGGATAATGAACACAAGCCTAACGATTGCTGCTGATGTATTGTGATTAACAAATGAGAACAGCAAAAGATATATTGGTATTCTAACCTGGAAATATGCTATGGAACTGATCTTGTCTTTCTCATGCTGCAGTGAGGTTACCAAAGCTAGGAGCAGAACAAGCGTAACCCCCAAAAATCCTCATAAAGGAAAGAGCATTGGTGGATCACTGCTGCTTTGAGCAATCTCTGATTGAAGCAGTAATTTGCACAAGGAATCTAATTATGACAAGAACTGAAATGGTAAGTACAGACTCCAGAAAATGCAAGGAAAATTGAGCTGTCCTTGGGTGCTGAATCAAGCAGAGCACAGTCAGATTTGGATGAACTGGCCTGATGAATGCATGCATAATAAATTGCAATTAATATCACCAAAGGAACTATTGTTGTGATAGGCATTACCTACTTTAAGTGCATTATTGAAATTAGTTAGTTGGATGTGTTTCTACTGCTTATGAACCTCCAAGGAGTCTCTTTAACCTTTAAAACAGACTCTTACCCATTTGCTGTGCTTTGATTTATGACCGTGAAGTGCTAACAGCATTCATGAACTAGAGTCTCTCTGGTTGAAACCAAACTGGAACTGATGGCTGAGGAGCTCACCTATTGCACTCAAGCTGCAGATAGGCATTCAGTTTGTGGGACCAGACTACAACTATTTCAAAGTGAATTACTAAGAAACATTTTTATTGAGATGCTAAAATCTCTGCATCAATTCCAGAGGTCAGTACATCCACTTCTATTGGTCCAAACTGTTTGCTAAAGCAGTTGCAGACATTCTTTGGCTCCAAAACCAAACTCTGGCCATGAGGGGACTGCCCAGTCCTCTGTCTGGCATTTACATAATATGAGATGAGAGTAGTCCACTGTTGCATGTCCCTATTTCCACAATGTCCTTCAGAAATGAAAGTGATTACATAAGGTAGCAAGCAATGGTGAACCAAACTCTGTTTTTCACTGAGTCTCCAGATTGACTTTCCCTTAACTTTGTTGATTCCTGAATTCAGCCGAGTCCATTGCTCATTGCACTAGTGAAACCAACAGAAGTATTGTTTGTTAGGGCTTCACTGTGAAGCCAGGTATTGCACATCTCTCCAGGCTATGTCAAGAGTGCGATACTCTAAGATGACCTTTAACATTGGTCTAAATTCCCCCTCGGCAAAACTGGAAGTTTAGAATTATGTTTCCTGTGTACTTTGCCCTCTCCTTCTCAGTGGTAAGCACTCTAACATAATATAAAACTATAGGACCAGTCCTTCCTTTTGGGATCATGCGTACCAGGGAAATAGCGCACTCTGGGAATACATCCAGAGTTTGACACGATGCCTGGCTACACTAATACATCGAGAAGAAAAACAGCTTGAACGGAAACATAGAAACTGCCCACAAAAAATAAAAATATGGTCAAATAGAGAAGGAAACAAGAAAAGTAAAACAAGCAAACAAATGTTTTCAAGAATTCTTCTTTTGAACTTCGATGTTATTAAAATTTACCTGTCTTTTACCAGCTTTACAAAGCCACAGGAGCAAGAGGGGTTCAGGATATGTCAAACATTAACAGAAATATATGTCCCCTAAATGTACTCATGCTTGCTGCTTGCTGAACAATAATTGGCTTGTTCAAATAGACTTGTGGCTAGAGTTGTCTAGTTCTTCAGATTTATGATCTGTTTACATGGTAAGAATGTGGCCTATTCAAATCCTTTTGAAACATGCGGGCGTGTTTTGCAAATCCTTCCCTTCCTCTCTTCTTTCCTTCCTCCCCATGCTCAGTCAAAACCAAAATGATTCCCTTTACATAGAAATGTTATAGCATTCTCTGCCAACTTAAACAGCAGTAAAATACTCAGTAACTTATCACTACACCCATATAATAACTGACTAGGCCACCCCCATATCTTAAAGTGCTGTTTAAAAACATTTTTTTCTAGAACCTAGGAGCTGACTTCTAACCTGGAAATGAGGAAGGAAGGAAGGGCATACGAGGATGATTTGTACACTGAACTAAATGAAAAACTTTATTAAAAACTTTGTTAAGCAGGGTTGCCTTTTGTTTTGCTTTGTTTTAGTTTTTTGGTTTTGTTCTGTTTTTTTAGTTTAGTTTGCTTATAGGTCCTACAAAATCCTTCAGATTAGAATACATCAGAAAATCCGCAGGAATCAGGCTGAAAGTGAACAAGTATTTAATCTTTCTTCATCACTAGCAACTGAAATCCTTCTCTCCTGATAAATATAAGTAGATGCTGTTTCTACTTCTTTCTTGATGCTGGTGATTCCAATCCAATAGTGCAGAAGAAAGTGGAAGATTATGATGTATTGTAAAGCTGGATTGCAAGATTATTGCAATAAAATGGAAAAGCTGTCAGTCAAATATTGCCTTAAAAAGGAATTTTATGATGCTTTTGTGGTTAGGAGAGGTTAAACTCTTCCAGGAATATCTTTCTTACTGGTTGACTTTTTCCAGAGAAGACCTTGTAGTCAATTAAGTCCTTAGTGACCTGACTGTAAGTCTGATGATATCAAAAGCACAAAAATAAACTGACTTGCTTAAGAATCTTCAACTGAAAATATACTTGCTGTGAGTTGCATAGAAGAGGAAATTAGAATCTAGCTAGAAATCAGAGTCCACAGTGTCTTCTGTGCTAAAACTACCATTTCAATAATGTTCAATTAACTAGCTGGTGAGAGTTACAGAATAACAGGATCTATGTGCTAATCAAGGAAACCAACTCAGTGTGAATTGAACAGTAACTTAAGCCAGTATCCCAAGGAAAAGCCACTTAAATGTGACCAAGGTTACTTTGACTAGTCATAATTGCTCCTGATATTTTAGCAAGGTCCTTCTCCTTAAAAAAATATTCAGTTTTAAAATGGTAAAGATACAAGCAGCGTACAAAGAGCCTGGGGTCATAGTAGGGCTCAGATTGTCAGAGGAAGAGATAGTGGGATGTGATCACTGTAGTGGAGAATTTTGTGCAGGGGAAACCTGTGTTATTTGCTGAAGGTGTGAAGTTGCCTTTACAGAGGCACAGGGTTTGGAAATGTGTTGTTTACACAGGCAAATCTTATCTCCATGGCAGAATTTAAGCACATCCTTTCCCAGCACAGGATGCTCACGCTGAAGCCTTACAATAACATCAGGCATCTCTGTGTTTTTTTTCACATAGCTTCTGCCTGGATGATTTGTATTGTGAAAAGGTCTGGGCAGAGTAGTATCGCTCCCATTCTACTACCCTTTGACACCAAGCTGAAAATATTTAAGCCCACAGGGAGACTGATGAATGACCCTTTTAAATATGTTTTCATCTAAGTCATTAGGCATGTATGTATTGAGGGGAAGAAGTCCCGACAGTGTTGCATGGCATATGTCTTAACATTTCTTAACTACAGAGGAAGAATTGACCAAAGAAAAAAGTTGGTCTGAGGGCCCAGTATGTCAAAGCATTTCCAAAATGCTTGTGCTCCCTTTTTACACTCCTTTATTTGCATGTGAAAAGCCTGTATTTGCAGATGTCAGGATTTCACTAAGGGTCAGACTGAGCTGAAACCCTGAGAGTCAAACATTTCTGAAGGCCTGAGAAGGCTTGTTTTCCCAGCTCTGGTTTATGTCAGTGTTGGAGATAGGAAAGTGAGATGGTTCAGTGCAGAAATAAATCCCTCCAAGATTGGTGTGTACTTTGGTTTTGGCCACTTCTGTCAGATGCCATTGTCTGGTTGTCTTACTTGACTGTTAAAGCTTCATATTTACATGTTTTGTTCTCATGTGAAGTGGAGCTTACTCTACTCTTGATCAAGATACCTCAGTTTGCTGGAGAGCTGTCCTACAAATATACTCTGAAGCACTTTTCAGCATGATCAGCCACACCCAGGAACGGGATGGGAGCTGATAATGTTTGGGAGACAAGGGAAACATAAGTAGGATGTTCTTGGTGTCATAGCGGCTACTGCACTTCTGGCCTCGGTTTATACTGCTTTGTCCAAGTCAGGACAAGGGTTGTTTAGCCTGGAGAAGAGGAGGCTGAGGGGAGACCTCATTGCTCTCTACCACTACCTGAAAGGAGGTTGCGGAGAGGAGGGTCCTGACCTCTTCTCCCAAGTGACAGGGGACAGGACAAGAAGGAATGACCTCAAGCACCACCAGGGGAAGTTCAGGCTGAACATTAGGAAAAAAACATTAGGTGTTTAAGGCACAGGTGGATGAGGTGCTAAGGGGCATGGTTTAGTGTTTGATAGGAATGGTTGGACTTGATGATCCCGTGGGTCTTTTCCAACCTGGTAATTCTATGATTCTATGACTCTAAATTGCTCCTGTGGGCATGGTCCTCTCAGAGCTGCTGGGCATGTCACGACTGGTGGACCTCCATGTTCCTACCAATGTGTAGCCATGATCTTACAGCTTGCATAGCCATTCTGACCATCAACCCTCCACTGCATCAGCTGCTTTGCTTCTGGCTGAGGCAAAAGTCCAGCACCAACAGCTACTGCAAAACTGTATTTCCTTTATTCAGTAGTGAGACTGCAAGAATTTGTCCTCATTCCTCGGACAGTGAAATTTTATTTTGTCTATGCTGCTGTGAATACTTGATCTTTCCCTGAGGATTGTTCTTTCAGAGCTCAGAATGAGTCTCTTATTACATTACCATTCAAACTCGGCCTGCCAATGTAATTATTTCCTATTAGAAATGCCTGCATCATTGCAATTTCAGAATATTGAATTTGCATAACAGAAAACTACAGGTCAAGATCTTAGTTGATATTGCCCTTATAACTTTACTTAAAATAACAGCACTCCAAGAATTTTTAGTAGGTATGGGTCTGGCTACCTACATGTACATATTTCTATATATAGATACAACACAGAAATTTTATAAAGTATCTGAAAATTGTAGGAAAAATCCTGCCTTATATTCAGTTTGATGCTTCCATGATAAAGATTACACATGGAGGACAAGTCTGATTTTACAGATAAAGAATGAATATTGGTCAGTTTTCCCTTTGAGCAGAAATAAACCTTCAATTATGTATCATGAGTCTTCAAACAAAACACTGCAATAACCTATGTATTCACTTTTCTGTTGAGAGACTTTGTGTCAGTAAGCATCTATGCAGAATGGGAAGGAAAATAATGATCAGATATAAGTGAAACTAAAAGGCATTTTCTCAGCTGGAAGTTACAAAAAAAGTGATTCTGTAAATGCAGAATATTGTGAGAAGCCCTTGGTGATGTCTGGAACAGCATAACACACAATGTATCATAATAAGGAAAAGAGAAAATGAAAAAAACCCTACAATCCCTGCTTTAAACTTAGTTGATTTAATGCATGTACATTTTTCATTTGGATATTGTTTCTATTCTTCACAAAATGTATTTTAAAGATGATTTAGATGTTTAACTGCATTGCGATCATGCATTATACTCTTTGTCCTTTGCAAAAGAGAGCATACCTGCCAGAGGCACATAATTTAATAATGAAAATATCATTATAACTAGATTTTGGTGACCCTGCAATCAGGAAACTCAGGCGAGGGGTCAGCCAGCCAGATTGTTTCTACTGAGTACTGTGGGCTGCTGTTATTTCCAACTACATAATAATTTTATTTTATTGTGGAGAATAAATCAAAGTTTTAAAGTGAGGCTGTATTTTTTTTTCATATCTAAAAGCTACAGATGCCAGCGAAAGAATTGCTTGTTGTCAAAACTAACTGTAAGTATATTTAGTCCTAGAGAAAATGATCAAGCTGATACTCAGAGGACAGACCCCCCCACCCTTGTGACAATTATGCTCCATTTAGCATCAGTGCAGGTTCTTCTATGCTGTCCTGAACTCGGTCCTTCATTCTCCTTTATGTTATTTTCTTGTTATTGTGCCTTTTAGCAAATGGTCTTTACGGGCTGTTCAGTCTCTGAATGGGCTCAACCCTCTGCTTCCGCAGATTGCTGAGAAGGGTGTCACTTGTGAAGGCAGTTTTGTAAAGAGACAACTCACTAATAAGACCCATACTCAGACAACCAGCCTGTTCTGTACAGGCCTCCAAGCAGCTATCAGGAGCTAATTGTAATGCTTATTAAAGACAGCTTAGCAGGGATGTGAAAATGGCAGGCAAAGCTTTGCTATTCTCTACACCAGCTCTCAGCCCTCTTATGCAGCAGCTCTGCTCCCTGGGTCTATTCAGGGACAGAGATGCTCCTTTTCTAAAAGATGAAAAAAAAGAAAAAATCCCAAACCAATATAACTCAGCAGTTCTGAAAAACCATCTCAGCCTGGGAAGGTTGATGGAGGCTCTTTAAATTTTGTTTGCAACATGCCATTTTTTGATAAAAAGCTCTCTGCAGCATCACTAAAGAGATTGTACTTTCTTTGCAGCCAGCAGGTGAGTGTGACATAGGTGTTCCTGAGGAAAACTGAGATACACAGACGTGCCTAAGATCCCTTCTTAGTGGTGATAAAAAAGAAAATACAGACACTGTAAAGTGCTGCTTGACTTAAGTATACCAGTTTAAGCTTTTCACTGTCATCTTTTATCATTTGCAATGTCTCCTTCCCACCTCCTCCCACCTCCTTCAGTTTTTTCCTGTGAAAACTAAGCAAATATGGTATGGAAATTGGGGACACAATGAATATCGAACTCAACATGCCATATCCTTAAACTCCCTGTCAGAGCGAAAATACAGTTTGAGGCTTTGCATCCTGTTATTCCTCATGAAAACTGCCACTGCAGACAAGCACTTTGCCTGTGGTAAATGCTCTTGTTCAGAGCAGATGTTTCCCTCAATTAGCATTTTTCAACTATTTAGCAAGTACATTCTATTAAAATATTTTAATTTATGCAGAAATGATGTTATTAAATTTACAAATTCTTTTTATAAGACACATCCTGTAGTTTCAAGCTAATAATTTTCTGTCAGTAACTGTTATCATGGGCCAGAGAGTATTCCTTTAAAAGGAAATCTTTACATTATTTTTTCCAACAGTGAGGCACTTGACTCTTTCATGTATTCCTCATAGCATGATGACCACAGTTTTACATCCTCCACATTAAGATACTTAACGTTTAAGACACATGACAGGTTTTTGAAAATATGAGGATACAGATTTTAGATTTAAAAGTTCTGCATAGAAGTAACAACTGTTTTGTTCTTATTCTATTAACTTTCCTTCTCTCAAAGCTACAGACAGACAAGGCAGTCATTTTCAACTTATCTTTCTGTCTGTTCAGACCATTTTCACACACTCTGCCAATGTAGTACTGCCCTAATATTACTTTCCCCCTGAATATTGATTTAAGCATATAGCGTAGCTTAAGAGATCCATATATAGGTCAGCATTATTTCTGAAAACATTTTCATCTATCAATTAAAATTAGCTATAGCAAAGGCTAGTACAGTTTTCTCCTGGGAGGCTGCAGTTGATAATGAAACACAGAGAGTTTTTTGCATCTAGGCTGTAGGCAGGCATCCAGCTTGGGTTACTAGTGACCGACAGTTGCTACCATCTACTGGCTGTTTGTATCCTCTGTGAAACAACAGGGCAACTCAATTCTTTCACATTGCAGAAAGATGGGTTCTTCCTTGCTGTCAATCTGATTAAAAGCATTTTGGAGTTGGCAGCTAAGAAGAGGGATAGCACTTTCACAAGTCCTTTCAGCGGGTCTTTGGTTCTAATATAATTTAAGGGTGTTTTTTCCTCTGCTCTATAACGCAATTCTAGTTGTTTACTTTAAACAATGACTACTGTGTTTAGGAGTATATTGGCTAATTGCTGCTGAACAGTGATTTTAGGCAAAGCAGACCTTGTCTGCCCTGGATATTAACAGTCAGTGTCACATTAGTTAACCTATGTTAACCTGTATATTTGTAATGCCTTTCTCAGTTCTGGCAGACTCACAAGGCTTAAAGACCTGCTGGATTAAAAAATAGCATCTTTCATCAAGGTTATACCTGAAAGACACTAAATTAGGTGTGAAATTCTTGAAGTGCCTAGTCAGTAAGGCAGTCTCCACTTCTCATAAATGGTAAACACATAAGCTTTATGATGAATACAGAGTAAAACCACTCACTGTCATGAGACTATGTGTGTTTCAGGTTTTTCAGATGATTCAACACAATTTAATCGATATTTTCTTTTAGCACCTTTGTAGTGATATGCAAAGCTTAACTATATTAAAAAAATTGATCTAATCTGGATGTAGGCACATTTATTCTTCCTGCTTTTGATTATGGGGATGAACATTGGTGGTTAATAATAACCCACAAATATTTTACTGCACTAACTCTAGCTCTTCCTTCTTTCTTGCTTTCCTCTTTCTTACTACCAGAGGAACTGAGAAGTACAACATAATTTGGCCTTTCTTTCACATCACTTAGGCATAGCCTTCCTAGTCCCTGAGTGGAAAGAGCAGCTTTGACTTGTTGCCCAGTCCTTGTCAGCTACTGTTGAAAGAGAGGTTGCTAAAGCAGACTAGCAAATGACAGTACACTGGCAGTGTATTTGCAGAACGTAATAGAGTATAGATCTATCCATCACCTAAAGGGAAGGCACAGAGGCAGCAATGACAGAATGACAGTAGAGTTTGCAGAAGACAAAATTACACATAGCAGTGCAACATTTAATGTTCCCAAGAGTAGTGAACTCCAGCAAGATGGAAAGTAACCTCAGACTTCTTGTAAATTTAGGTCACAAACAGAAACAACACAAGACACTTAGATAACCTGGGTCTACTGTTTATTTGATGTTATCACTGATGATATTCCCCTGTGTCTACCTGGCCATGGGCAGTTATGTTAATAATGTAGGAAGTCTAGTGCAGCTATAGTGCTCTTCTACCCAAAACACTGGTAATATTTACTCCTAAAGCAGAAGTAGTGATCTCTTTTTTTTTTTTACAAAGAGCACCAGGTGTTCTCTGGCTTCTCTTTTGCAAGATGTCAGTCTAACTATTTGATATCTTTTCATTTGACCCAAATCTCCATGGAATCTATGGAAAGAAAGCAGATATAATAACTTCTGTCAGTAGCCTGTTCCCTCTCTCCAAGCTTAAATGAACTCATACAGGTCACAGTGGGAACTGTTGTAGAGTTTAGGTATTTGTTACCCATGTAGTGACTTCCAATTTATGCAGGGTTTTTGTAAAATAAAGTAATTTTAAAAAAGTATTAAATACAGTATTAAAATAAAATCTTCCTTATACTTGTAGCTATACAACCCTGACAGAGCTGGCCCTGGAAATATATCATCCCATTTTCCCCTTTACAAGGATACCTCACCATCTGGCTCTCCAAGTTTGCTGAGCGGTATAGTAACCCAGAATTTTTCCTGCCATGGTGGACTAAGACTTGCAGACTCATTGTTAAACAGTGGTTGGATTTGATCTTATGTATGCCTTGACTGCATCTGTCTGTAAGGTGGGGTTCAGCTCCATGTAAAGATGCCTAAATATGAGTGTCTAAATGAAGGTATCTGCTATAATGTTATTAAAGCCCTACTGCAGGTTTTCAGTGTTATCTGAGTAATTTTCTAGGCACCATTGAAAGTACTGACTGGCAACTGGATTCAGTTGCCCACACATGGTCTTAGTGATGTGTTAGATGCCCTGAAGTATCCTCCCTAGTTTCACTTGCCACTATGGAAAATTATTAATCTGTGGTAGGTCTTCTGTCACATCTTTGATCTTCACTTGAATGGTTGGACTCGATGATTCGGTGGGTCTCTTCCAACCTGGTTATTCTATGATTCTATGAGCGTCTTCCACATTATAGGGCATCTTAAATGTAACTACATGTCTACGTGTGTGCAACCAAATTGAGTCAAGATCTCCACTGACTATAATGGCAGCTTATGCTACAGGTTAAATGTAAGTACCTGAGGTACTGAAATATTAGAGTTCTCTGCCATTATATAAACCTGAGGATGCTACACCTGACTGTCTTGGATACTGTAGGCTGCCTGAAATGGCACTGTGTTTTTGTTTAGTCAACTGAATCCTGCTCCTAAATTTTCATGTCTTAGTCTCAGGTTGAATGTCACCTCAGGGTAAGATACAGGTGCCTTAAGGACAGTCTTTTTTTCTGTATTATATACGCAAGAGTATCCCTAACATCTGCAGAGGTACAATAGATATGCCACAGACACGACTGGTTCTGGAGTAGCAGCTGGAGAGATACCCTCAATGTCTCATGGAGAATAAGGACAGTGATAGGCTGCTGGGTATTGTCTCAATAACTTCCAAGGAGGCTGAGTTAGATATGCACCTTTCTCTTGTCCCAGGAAAAGCCAGCGTGGCTGGAGCCTCATGAAATCTGCCAATGCAGACTATGTAGATGCATATGTGTACGTATACTGATATTTTATCTGGGTCATCTGCTTCACTTCAAAGGGAATATTCTGCTTAGGCTCTGGAAGGTCAAATGTGTTTCATTCCTTTCAGAGACTAACCTGGTCCACCGGCAATGAACCATCAGGGATGCCAGCACTGCTAATGGAAGTGCTGCTTTATTTTTTTATTTCCTTGATGTATTTCATTTTTCCTGAGCCTGGCTGACTGGGATGAACAAATTAGGTAAGATAGAAATAGTTATGGAACTATCAGGAGAGCTGGATAATAACAGTGCCTGAATCATCTGTTGGGAGCATTTTCTTCCTATTTACTGTATGGTCATCTGTTAAAAGCCATACTTCACTTGTCACTCTGTGTCCATTCTCCAGACAAAACTGGTAGCTCATTGTGTCTTTTGTAATCTATTTGGACAGGGGACTGAAACATTTTCTTTCTTTGATGAGGAGCTTGTCACACTTACTCATGTCTTTGTTGTTCCAAGCAAGATTTCTGCAACATGTTCTGCTTTAAAGGGATTTATAAATGTCTGCTAGAAAGAGAAGTCAACTTGTCTTCTTATTGGAGTGGTCACTAAATACCATTCCAACACTGCTTTCCCTGCATTTCACTCTCCCTTCTTGTTTGCCGCCAGGTGAAAATCAGGGAGTTACTTATGACCTTGTAAGCCCCATGGATACAACAACAGCTTGAGAGACAAGTCATTTTCTTAAGAAAAATCCTGATGGAATAGGAAGGTGTACATAAGAACCTATTTATTTGTGAGGAGGCAAATGGAAATTTAGTTTTCCTGATGAAAATTGTGGTTTTGTCAGGGTATCTGTGTGTGTAAAACAAGGATTTTTTTCCCATAGAAATAATTTTTGTGACAATGGGGTTATTCTAACTATGTAGAAATGCTAGGCCAGCTTGATAATGGGAATTTGCTATGCTGGTGCATTCAGCTACAAAATACATTTTGAGGATGTGCTTTTGTTCTCCCATGTGCTTTACTTCCAGTATTAGAATTAAATCCTTAGCTGGTGATAGGAAAAATTCTTGCACCTAGTGTATGAATAACAACAGAGCTATATCAAACTTGAACAACTGCCAGTGAAGGCAGAGCATCACTCGACACAGCAATTTTTAATTCTGCACTTCAAGGAGAAGTAACTAAGTGATGTATTATGTGGTAGAAAGTGGTATTCACCTGGGAAAATTTAGGGGAAAATTTTCCAGCAAAGTTTAAATCAGAAGGACTGATAGGCAAAACAAAAGCTTGTGAAGGGATAGAGGAGGTGGGGAGACGTGCTTCATAGCAATGGTGCCAGGAAAGAAGTTTGTGAAGGCTGTGAAACTGGAGGTGAGAGAGAAAAGTGCAATTCTGAGCAGATGTGAAGCTCAGTAGTGAAAGTCAGGACTGTTGTGGCAGAAAAGTACTTACAAGTAGGGTTTCTTTTGTCTGCAACTATCCAAAACATCCTTTTTTCTTCAGAAGATCATGTTGATGGGAAGTTTTCAACAGGTGCTGCCTGGCTAATAGAAGAGAGAGGAACACTGGCACCTTCTGTGACTATTATTATGCCCAGTCTTCTGCCGCTTTAGGTGATGATGCCAGAAATTGCTCAGAAATACGTGAATTGCTTTCCTCCATGCATTTTGACTACGAAAGATGCATTTGAAGTGAATTTTACTGGAACATCTTTGGCAGAAATTACTCTCTTCTGACAAAGATATCGTCTGCCTGGTCCAGGGTATTATGTAAAAGATACTTATATATAGCACTCTTTAAAGTAGTCCTCTTGCAGATATCACTCTCCATAAATGATTTTATATGCTTACCCCATTGCAGTAATATTATGTTCAGATAATACGGTGGTGAGTGTCAAGTTAAAACATACAAATAAACAAATTAATTATCCTTCGTTATTATAAAATTCTACCTTTAGTTCTCCGTCAGGGAAAATAAACCCTGTTCACAGAGTTCTTTAGAGAGTGAAAAATGCACATACATTTTATGAGAAAACATTTTCCACTTTGAAAACATTAAAAAAATAAACACTTGCATTAAACCTGACTTAAGGTTTATAACATATGATGGTCTTTAAAAGAGGAATATATCTTGAGGTTTTCATGACTTCATAAAAATACCTAAGTTACACATGCTGAAAGTGCTGCACACTAGATACTCTTGTTTTGGAATGTAATTGCCTTAAAGGTAAAAAGGAAGCTGAGTTTAATAATTCCCCCAGCGTGTCTATTCTCCATTTCTGTTCCACAGAGGAACCTAGAAGGATGTGGTATCATCAAAGAAGCATGTGTTGGGAGAGGGGAGAGCTAATCCTTAAATAGTTGTGCCCTGCATCTCAACTAAGGAATGAAAACCTTGCGAAAGGATTTCCTAAAGTCTTACATACAGTATATCCCTTAACCTATTAAATGCTATAATTGTTGCACTAAGATAAGAGATGCTTCCAAAGTAATCCGTGCTGGGTGGCCCTAGGTAAAAACCTGTTTATTAATATCCCAGAGTTGTGCCATGCAGTGATAGTGATGGAAATTTGGTAAACCAATCCTACTTCTGTCAGATGAGTGAAACAGCCACTTCACTCAAGACTGGATGACAGAGAGATGTAGAGATCATTGCACTAAGGAAATCTGAAGGGATGGCTTATGATTAGGATAGTGACTGAGAGAGACGACAAGAAAAAGAGAAGAGTATAGCGAGTATTTTCTCATTCTGACAGTTTTAGAGACATAAATAAGTCTGAAACCTCTTTCCCTTGCAATCCATATTGCCAATATGGATTGGCTGCAAAATATTGTTAATTTAGATTATTAACATTTGGCACTCGTTTTGAATTCATGCAAATGATTTGGGGTGGTGGACTAGTTTCAAACAATCTTGGCAGTCTGTTTTATATGGACTGGTATGATATTCCATGCTGTATAAATGGGAAAAGTGTGAGATAGAACTGAAATAACTTGCTTAAGTGGAATGAGTGAAAAAGGTAGGTGGTAAGTTTTCTTTGGAAAATATGGCCTTAGTTGTCCTAAAACTAGTCATAAATTTTGGTTAACACTGAAAATCTGGCAGGATATCATAGAAGAATAACAACTTTTACTCAACGGTATAAAGGGGTGCAGCATTTTCTCAGTTTCTGGGAGATTTAGGACTGACTACTACAGCGGTAGTGAAATGATTTTCATTTATCATGATCCACTCAGGGAAAGTCTTTCCTGTTAAGCTACTCGGGGCTGGATAGTTCTGTTGGTAATGTCTCATTTTTATATTTAAACCCATGCATTCAAGTGCTTCAGCTGCTAGGATGGAAGATGTTTCCTCTTGCAGCTTGGAGGAATACCACACAGGAGGGTTTGACTCTCAGTGATTGAGTCGTTCAGTGAAGACATAAAGAGTCTTGCAACATTTGCCTATGATAAATCCATCCAGAAGCGGCATGCTGATTAGACAGCGCTGAGGAGCAGAGTTTGGGGGAGGCATGTGCTGTTGAGTTTCCTTCCTAGAGCTGTTCCACTTTATGAAGCAGGTGTTAAGATGGTGCTCTGCTAGCAACACACGAAGCAAAGTTGCGAAGGGAACTCTCATGCCCAGCCTGGCCCAGGTTGTGGATCTGGGAGATGTGGGCTCAAGGGCCATGAGAAGAGCAGACTCTTAAATCCAGGACTGCAAAATCCTGTGTCTTGGCCTTTGTGTTAATAAGTTAAGAGAGTAAAAATGATGTCATTTAGAAATTTTGCAGATTTGTCTTTCTCCATTCAGTGGGAGAGGGGTGGTTTGCTCTTTTTTTGGTGTCCAAAACACTTGTTCTCTTTTGAGTGCAATATTATCACAGTGGAATATGATATTATGAACTGAAAACGTAGCTTTAACATAATTTTTTCTTGCTTTAGAGATGAAGAGCTGACAGACATTCCAAATGGTCTGAAATTAGGCTTATTTTCTTTTATCTTCTTTGTTGGTTGACCTGAGAAATCTATTACTCACACTGCCCCAGTTCTGGGCAGTGCAGAGACATAGCTGAGAAGTTCTACTGAAGAAAAATCACTGGCATCCTAGTGCATATCAACTGCTGTGAAAATCCCACCATGCTTGAGATCAGTGTCACGCTGCACTTCCGTCATGAAGCATTTCTTCATATGCTAGCACTATAGCTGCTGGGATCCATGCTGAGTTTTACTAAGAGAAAATAGATAAGAGGATCTAAATATTGCATAACACACCACTGCACAAAGGCTGCATTAATGTCTTGGTGTCAGGGCATGGGCAGGGCTGTTCAGCAGGAGAAAGGAGTGGAGAATGGTGACAAGGCAGGCAGGAGCAGTGTCTTTTTCTTCAAGGGCACTGTCCCATTGTGCCCCAGCAAGGTCAGCAGAGTAGAGATAGGGACTGAAGGGTACCCAAGGATGCAGTGACCACCAGACATGTCCACAGTGATAAGGCAGGTCTAGGTCAAGCTGGTTGGCTCAGGGCAGTTCAAGTCCACTGGTGCACTCAGAGTCCTGATTATTGCATCTGCTCTATACTATACCAGACCTCATTCTTGTGAATTAAACTTAAGACTATTGAAACATTGAGTTGGGTCCCTAAAATGACCAGTTTACAGAATATGTACCAAGTTAATGAGAGAAAATATTTATGTATAAAGATGTATATGAGAACTGGATTTTTTTATTGGTGTTTCTGTAGATATTTTTTCTTCTCCATTCCCCCCAAAATCAAGAGACTCTGGCAAACAGAAAAAGAATACATCATATATTTTATATATTATCAAAATGAATGAGAAAAAAGCAAAGTTCATAGCCAATTATATAAATTAGCAAAGGAAACATTCAGCCAAATGACAAACAAAGTTAAGTTTGTTTGTGAAAGATGTAGAACTACACCAGCAATGAAATAAAAATAGTAACATTACTAATTATGATTGAAAAAGTAGACATATATATCATAGTTCTTTTTCACACCCAGCCAGTCTGGATGACTGTTAGTATCAGATGGTGAAAGACTATAGCTTAAACAGGAGAAACCATTTGTTACTAGATATTAAATGTTTGGCTCCCATTTTGTACTCCACAATCCCTAGGTGAACAAATAAGCTTCCTTCTCTGTGCACCAGGGAAACAAAATGCCTTGAACTGGAATCAAAACCCACCCATGGACTGGGGGGGACACCAAGTGAATGAACTCCTGCGCTTACCTATGGTCGTGAAACAGAGCCACAGTTTTCGGGGGATTACCCTGTACTCGCTTTGAAGTGAACTGAGCTGGAATCCCTGCAGCTGTAAAAATCTTATGCTCGTGTTAGGAGGAAAAAAATCCCACAATCAAAAAATATAGTTCTCTATCAGTTTTCTACATAATAATGTAGTGGTTTGAGCACTCACTTTGTGGAGAGCATAACCTGAGCTGATGAATTGCCTCCAATGATGTTAGTGAATTCACAGTCAGTGAACAAACACCATTTAAATACACTCTGAGTGTAAATGAAGAGGAAAGCCATCCTGAGAGCAGGCTACAACCCAGACCTCCCTCCAAATGCAGGTGAGCTGCCTACCAACAGGGTTGTTAAATTTATATCCCATTTTCTTCCCTCTTCCTCTCCTCTGCCTTCCATAAAGGTTTCACTTCTTTCTGAACTCTGCAAGGTTCAGAAGAAGAACGTGTTCCCTGGGATGCCCACCTGTCATCCTAATGTATTCTGGAGCTAGGACATTTTAAGCATGGTGGGACATGTCCCCTTGATATTAATAAAGAAATGTATGCTTAATTATTTACCTGTATGAAATTCCCAGGAGGATTTTTTCCAGGGTGTTTGGAAGCAGTACCTAAGAACTCAAGTACTTAAGATTGCAGTAGAATACAGCAGAGAATACAAGTAGAACATGCTCCAGGAATCAGTCCTCTGCTTGCTTTCTATCCCAGTGATGATGTAGGTCTCATGAGAGAAAAAATGAAGGTGGTGTAAGCAAGTTATCAGTCTCTGAGATGGAGGAGAGACAATTCCCTACTCACACTTACTGCTATTGTGGCTGCCCATGTAGTAAGTAGAAGTCTTATCATTCCCCTCTTTCCCTACAGTCTTGCCCATTCCTCAGTGCTGAAAACTGCAGACCCAGCTGCCTCATGGTGATGGAAGCAGGGTTGAAGGAGATGGTAAAGAGCTCCGGGGTCGTGCAGTGAACAGCTGTGCCTGCTGGTGATTGAAAGGGGCTATGAAAGAGTGATGGTCTCCATGAGCTGCATGGAGTCATTGTCTAACTCCAGGCATTCAGTAAATGTAAGCAGCCAATTTTGGTTATTCTTCTGTTTACAGATTTCAGGTAGATACTCTGGATGTGCATAAACCACTATTTGTGCCCAGCCCATAATGAAATATTTTCTGTTCTTCCAGTAACTAAGAAGGAGGTACAGGGAGGATGAGAGCGACAGACTCAGAACAACCTCAAGGTTCTCTGTATGGCTGCAGATGGGGAGAAACAGAGATAAATTAGAGCTATGGTTAGCTAGGCTGCTTCTCCTATCATCTATTGTTTTGTACTGGTTCCAGCTGGCTCTCTTGTGCTTCAAATATTCAGGGACTCCATGACAACTGAAGCTTGTTATAATAAAAAATCTTACCCACTGGCCACACTCACCTGCTCAAGCTCAGTATTTCCTGCAGAGATCATGAAGACTCTGACACAGCTTGACTTAGCACTGGAAGGGGTAATGCAGGTTCCTCTATTTAGCCCATGGGGCAACAAGGAAGCATAGCACTGTCTGTTCCTGGTGAAGCAGCACACAGTGGAAGTCACAGCACATGTCCAAAGAGTCAGATATGACTCACCTTCTTATACAAGTAATTACATCATTATACCTTGTGTCATGTGTTCTTCTAATGATCTTCTGTCATGCTTCTATCGTGTAATTGGTTCTTTACTTTAGCCTTGTGTTCAGCATGCACTCGACTGCCAATCATTACCAGCACCATGTGTTCAGTTCAAACTATATATCTCTGAGTACTATATTTAGTTGCTTTCTGGTCCCTATGCACAATTTATTCAATACCACATATGTTTATTTGAGCCCTCTGATGAAATGCAAACATACCGCTTGTTAGGCTATTGTTTAGTTGCTAATCAGTAGGAATTCTCAGATGCCCTTTGGTGGCAGAGTTGCAATAATTGGGATTCCTAGTTTTCAGAACTATTTAGTCTATGATTTTACCTTTCAATGAGGCTGACCCTTGGCCTGCTGAGGAAATCTGGGCCCACGGATGAAAAATAGGGTGAGGATGCAGTAGAGTGCTTAATGATTGTAAACTTCAATAAGGGTTTTATGAATTGACCAGTGCTTTACAAGTACACAGTAAGTGTTCTAATGAATCAAACCCAAATATTTATGGAAGACAAGTAATTAGATGTGAGCGAATAAAATAGCCTATTAAACCATCTGGACAATTCAAAGGATTGGTAATTTTCAAATAAAACATTGAAGAGTTAAGGACACCAGTTAAAATCTGACCCTTGTTAAAGGTAATTAGATATTACTACCACCTGATTGCTATCTGGGAGGCTGAGGTGAAATGAGTTAGGGATTGTTTTTGTGTTTATGGCTAACTTTGGAGAAGACATTTTCATATTCTTGTGATCTTTCCAATAGGTCCCCAGCAGAAAGATGAAAATTTAGATTATTTTTGTCTCTATCAATATTAATTTAAATTGGGATGTGTTAGATCAGGAAAAGCTTGTGTTTCTATGTGTGTTTTAATGATAAAAACGGAAGCTGTGATTCCATAATGCGTGATTTTAAGGGAAAGGGGAAAAATCCCATGGAAAAAAAATCTGAAATCCACGAGAATGTTTTATATGGAGCATGTAGATTATAAAAAGAACAGACCACTAACTGAAACCTACTTATAAGAAACCTTTGCCAGCAGAAGAAAATGACTTGAAATATTTGAACCCTCAGCAATTAAGAAACCCTCATACAACTACAAAACTGTGAAAATGGCAGGCATTACACAATCAAGTATTATCTGAATTAGGAAGAAATTAAATTAAAGTAGGTGGAGGTTTACTCTTACTTTGCAAAAATGGATATTTACTGTTTTCATAGCTTTGAACAAATTTCAAAGTCAGAGACAGCTGCATTCAGCTACAGCCAGTTGAACAAGCTACTAATTTATCTCCCAGATAAAAAACTTCTTCTATGACCAAGTACTATGCTTAGTAGGAAGTTACCTAAGTCAAGAGACTCCAAATGTTTCTGAGAGATGCTACTCCCTCCTCCTTTTGACAATGCTACTGATTCAGCAGGGTTGGGTTTAAACAAAGGAAGAAAGTAGTTTTGGGATGCCAGTGCCTACGTTGGTTGCTTGCCTTATGAAAAAGGAAGTAGGTTTTAACCTCCACTACCTGTCTATGTTATGAGGCTTTTTAACACATAAAATGCCTGTTTGTTAAATATATCATGTAGAAAAGAGAGATGAGCTGCTGCAAGCAGAGCCTTTGTGCCATACGTAGCAATATAACACAATGTGCACTGAATACTGAGAAAGGAGAATTGGCCTATTTTAGGCTCCTTGTGGACTAGGATGTGCTTAAAACTGACCTTGGATCTGGTTTTGGCTTACAGCCTCACATACTGGGCACAAGTAGAAAGTATGGAGGGAACTGGATGCCTAAGAAAGACCTGAAGAAGCCAGAAAGTTTGGCAAGAAAGTACCTGAGTAAGACACGAGGAATTGCCTTAAACTGCAGGAAAGCCAGCTTTTCACTCCATCACATAGTGATAAACCACCTTCTGTAATTAAGTGCCTTATCCACTGTAGCCTATCATTGGAAAAGCAAGCAGCAATCTGATACACGATTGTTAAACATCTGAAGGTCTAGGGTTAGTTTCTGTCTAACTAGGAAGGTCTTTGACACAAGTTTTCCTCTTTTCTGATAAATGCTATAACCAGGAGTCTGCAGGTACCAATAGGTTAGTGTCTCATCTTGAAGCTGTTCTGTTTGTTACAGGCTATTTAAATATTCATTGGAGCAGAAACTGCATCAGAGCAAGTCTCCCAGGTGAGTCTTCCAACCACCAAACTACAGCACATCTCTCCCTTTCTCTCTGGCCTAATGAATATTTAAGATATGATGGGGATGTCAGCCATAGAAAAGCCCATGATAAAATTAATTCTATCTTCATAGCAGGGTTTGAATAGTTTGCTGTAAATAAAGCATTGGGGCTACACACTGAAAGTGAAGGATAAAAGAAAGTGTTGAATTGCTTACTCATTAAGTGGGCACCATCCAGTACAGAAAAAGGAAAGAACTGTGTGGAAAAAATAGTATGTCATCAAGTAATTAAAGACTGTGACACAGTGCATAAGTGACTGATTTAATGTTTTCAGGAAGTCTTAATTTCGGTATTTGCTAGCACTGAAGTGTTTGACTTTGCAATCTAAGCAATATTCTTTTAGTGTATCTTTTTGTGTAGATAAGCTTGACAGAAAGGGAACTAAGGAAACTTCACAAGGCCTTAAAAAGCCTTTTTCTCTTTCCTCTACCACAATTGCCTCTGAATGAGAAATTGTGGTAGTTGGCTGAGAATCATAATCAAACAGTGAAAACTTAGTGTAGTTGATAATTATTACCATTGCATTTTCTCAGTAGGAACTGATTTTCGTATTGCCATTCTGAGCATTCTCCACTTCACGCCCTTGCAGACTAACATACAATGAATGCTGCTAACAGGAGGTTTTTACAAAAAACCTCTAACACTATAGCTGAAGTTAAAGAGGGAGGGGGTGGAGGCATTTAAAGGGTGAGGTTTTGAAGAGACAGAATGTATGGCTAAATAATAAAAAGTAATCAAGATGGCAAGTTTTGCCTGCTGTTCTGCTGATGAATTTGCCCATGAGCAGACTGGAATATTTAAAAACCATATTCGTTATTCAAAATCATTTGTCAAGGGTCAAATTCTTTCCTGGTTACTCATACTGAAGCAAAAAAGACCTGTCTGTGGAACAAGCTGCTACTGTATGTGAATAGACATGAGGAAATCTGTTCCAAATTAATTTATGGAAATAATTCTCCATTTCATAGGCAACTCTTTGTGTGTGTTTGTTATTCAGAATGTGAATGGTTTTGATTGATCTTTTAAGTAATGTGGCATGTTGCAATGTGTCACAACACATTGAACTGGGTTTTTAGTACAAATATTTGGCTATATTCTGCTATAATTTAATTTCTGTGGTTGGTTTCTGATATTCATAGATAGTTGTCCTTCTCAACAGTTCTCCTACTTCCTCTGGAAACATTTTTCTTGTAATAATCAGAGAAAGTAAACAGAATAAGAGCTGGAGTGAATTCATTTTACTGTGTACAAGAACACATGTGATTTTTATTTAGGGGTTGGAGGGGGTGGGTAGATTAGCCTGGTACTAGTGATTTACAACTGAGGGAAGGATTATATTCATTAAAATACCTGAGAATAGTCAGACAAACCCCCACACATGATATTACTAATTCTCTAATGGTTTCATAGTGAAAAGATAATGGACTTATTAGAACTGTGTCTTGTAGATAGCTAAACCAAATACTATGCCATATGAAACACTTATATTGATTTATTGGAAGTCTTTTATATTTCAGTAGCTTGTCAGAGTCATATATTGCCCAATCTGTAATATACACTTTTTTCCAATTTGGCAAAAGCACTTATAAATGTGACATTTGAGTGAACTGGGACACCCAACCAAATATCACTAAGAATTTTTGCTGTGTTGCAGGGGTTCTGAGAGTCTCCAGAGCCTTTTTAAAATGGAAGAACGACATAGGTTTGTTTTAACTAGCTTACACTGAAATGATTAGTTCTGAAAGAGTGGAGATGTGTTTACAGCCTGTCCAAAGCACAGAGCCAACAAAGAACCTGTAGACATATTTTGGTTATCAGCTGAGTACTAGGTTTCTCCTTATTTCTTCTAGACTGACTTTGTAAAGGGAGTTGCCACTTAGCAATAGCTAGAAGGAAGTTGGTGAGACCCAGTTTGTGTTGTTACAGGTCAGTTTGGGTTTTATAGTTGTGTTGGCTTCATGAGGACTTTTTTCTTGCTAAAATGTAGAATAGATTTTTTTGTCACTTCGGAATTTCATAACAAAGTATGCTCCATGTCTGCATTTACCATTAGCAGGGTAAAAGGCAGTAAAGCCCTTTACTTCCAGACCTGTCAGGGAAGGCTCAGAAGTGTGGACTTCGAATGGTTTTGACCAGAACTTCAGACAATCCTGGTGACTGCAGGCTCTTCAGGACATTGTCCCCTGCACTTAGGAAGAAATAAGTATTTCTAAAACACAACATATGCACAATTAGCCTCCAAAATGTCATTCCTAAGCATCTTTCTGGGACTTATTTGCCATAATTAGGTCTTTGGAACAGATATAAAAGCAGACATACTAAGCTTGGCACAGCTGAAGTGGAAGACTGGGCATCTGAAGGTTCATTTTTTGTGCAGTTTGGACTCAAGAGCATCTTCCAAGTCAGGCTGGTGGCTGTTGCATTTTAACTGGGAATAAAGATGCTGCTTTTTTCATCCAGTAGAGCTACTTATGACTGTGTCCACTTTGACAGTTTGCCATAGGAAGACAGGCAGAGGTCAATCTATGGTCCAATATTTGCATAGGACAAAATGGCTCATGTTCACATGGGGTGAGAGCTAGCCTGTCTTAAGCAGATTTGCTTTTGGAATGGAGCAAACTGAGCCAGGTTGCATTGAGAAGTCAAGGTCTTCTACTCACCCTTTCTCTCTCTAGTGCCAGTGGTAAGGATGTGTCTGTTTTAGGACTTAAATGGTAAATGGCAATAGAGTCTGTACAGTAATACACATGGATTCTGCTTGCAAAGGCTGAGCTAGGCAGCAGATTTTGAGTGTTGTCTCTCAACTCATTTGCATCCCTACTTTGCATAAACAGGGTTAAAGAAACAGGTCTGTTGCTTTTGTGTTGATGAGGAGTATAGATTAGCACTTCAGTACCAAGTCCCAAATATGCTGAATAAAATAATGAACAGCAGTGTGAAATGCAGAATATTCTTTATTGTAATGATAGATTCCAGCAGAAACTGAAACTTGTCTTTATTCAAAGAGCAGGTAGAGTACAAGCAAAGAAATTCAATTTTCTCCTACAATAATGGCAGCCTAACAAAGGGAGAGTACCTTTGATATGAAAAGATATGGCAGAATCACAAAGTGGCTGAGGTTGGTAAAGACCTTTAGAGGTCATTGTGTCCATCCTCCTGCTCAAGCAGGACCACCTAGGATTCCTTTGCCTAGGACCATGTTCAGAAATACCTCCAGGGAGGAAGGCTACACAACCTCTCTGGGCACCCTGCACCAGTGTTCAGTCACCCTCTCAGTGAAAAAGTGTTACCTGATGTTTAGAAGGAACCTCCTGTGCTCCAGTTCGTGCACGTTCCTCTTGTCCTGTCTCTGGGCACCACTGAGGAGAACCTGGCTTCATCCTCTTTGCACCCTCCTTTCAGCCATTAGTGTTCTTTGACAAGATCCCCCTGAGCCTTCTCTTCTCCATGCTGCACAGTCCCATTTCGCTCAGTGTCTCTTCATATGTGAGGTGCTCCAGTCCCTTAATCATCCCTGTGACTCTTCACTAGGCTGTTGTCTGCAGTATGTTCATGCCTCTCTTGTACTGAGTGAGGAGCCTAGAGCTGACACAAGTATACCAGGTACTGAGTAGAGGGGAAGGATCATCTCTCTCCACCTGCTGGCAATGCTTTGTGTAGTGCAGCCCAAGATACCATTAGCCAAAGGCACATTGCTGGCTGATGTTCAACTTAGTGTCCTCCAGGGCTTTTTATGCAAATCTGCTTTCCAACTGAGTGGTCCCCAGGACACACTCATGCCTAGGGTTGTTTCTCCCCAGATGCAGAACTTTGTGCTTCCTGTTGAATTGCATAAGGTTCTCCTTGGTGAATCCATGCTGATTAACTTTGATGATTTTCTTGTCCTAAATGTGCCTGGAAATAATTTACAGGATTAGGTGCTCCATCACCTTCCCAGGGATCAAGGTGAGGTGACTGGCCTGTAGTTCTCTGGATACTCCTTTTCATCTTTCTCAAAGAAAGGAGTGATGTTCCCTTTCATTCATTCCTGAGACATCTCTCAAAATTGTAATGATCTTTTGAAGGTAATTACGTGGCCTCATAATGACATTGGCCAGTTCCTTCAAAACTTGTATTTGCATCCCAGGAGGGCCCATGGCCTTTGTCTGGTTTGCTTAAGCATTTTCTAACCTGATCCTCTTCCACCAAGGGTACCTCTTCCTTATTTCAGCCTTTCCCCCAGGTCTCTGGGATTCCTGATGGCTGATCCTCCTAGTAAAGACCGAAGCAAAGAAAGCATTTAGTACCTTGCTTTGTTCCATATCCTGTGTCACTACAGCCCCTGCTCCATTCATCAGTAGGTCCATAATTTTCCCAATCTTTTTTTGTTACTTATGCACTTACAGAAGCCCTTCTTGTTGCCTTTGACATCCCTGGCCAGATTCAATTACAGTTGGGCTTTGGCTTTTCTAACTACATCTCTGCATGCTCAGAGATCATCTCTGCATTTCTCACGGGTTACCTGTCCTTGCTTCCACCTTACATATACATAGTTTTTGGTGCTTGATTTTTGCCAGGATTTCCCTGGTCATCCAGACAGGACTTGCAGGGATGGACTGCCCTTGATATTGGAGGAGGCAATCCCTGAATCTCAATCAGCTTTCTTGGATCCCTTTTTCCCTGGGAGCCTTTTAAGCAGATCCCTGGATATTCTTTGCTAGTATACATGCAGGGACTAACCTTTCTTTTAAATCATGTTTATGTTACCAAATATGGGGATTTTAAAACATGCAAATGTGCCTCTAGTAAGACAAAAGTGGAGTATTTTGTGCTGGTTACTGAACAGTCATTTACCACAGTGTTTCTCAGCTTCTCTCGCTCTAAAAACAGATGTCCTAGGAGTAAAAATTTCTCTAGCACAGACCGATTTGGTACATCTGCATCTGTAAATGGAACAGAGATATGATCATCCTTCGGTCCTGCAAATGTAATGGTTTGCACCCATGCAGATAAAATTACCCCCTAAACCAGACTGGCTGTGCCCAAATATCTATTGGGAATGGCCTTAGAGCGCTGCTGATTTTTTAACAGGACTGTGAAAGGAAAGCTGCTGTGAGCCACAAGTGTGCCAGAGAAACTGCTTACAATTTAATATGCTTGGGCCCATTCTCTGGTCCTCTTTCTTTTTCTGATATTGATGTATCTATGTAGTCTGAGCCAGTTGCTTTCCTCAGGGAAGACTTCAACACAATTTGCTGGTACATTAATTTGTCTTTTTGCCTCTGGCTTTATAAAAGCACCTAGAACTTACAACAGGGCATAGCAGTTAGTCAGTCCAGGCAGCCACTGTGTCCCACTGCCCCTAAGTCTGTAAAAGCTGGAAGCTGATCTGAAAATGGAGATTGTTGATATTTTTTAATAGAGCAGGAACACTTGTACTCAACTTCTAATTTATAAAAGAATTGACTATTTGCTCAAGAAGATATTTGAAGACTTCTATGTGGTTTTTAAAGTTTTTTATTTTATTTTATATAAGGGCAAGTGAAGCTGTTGTTCTTAAGCACAGTAGTTTTACAAGGAAGCTCTCACAGGAATGAAGAGTTACTCCCCAATGCTTAAGCATTATTCTGTATAATTATGGATATTTTTTCCTTCCAAAAATATTTTTTTTGAGAAGCTGACATTTCAAAGGCTTTCAATTCTGTGTGTCACTATCAAATAATCTTTTTTGTACTTGGCTGTTTATTATTGGATTGCAACAACGATAAAGCTCTAGGGGTTTTGTCTCCTTTGGTATGTTAATTAGCTATTTTCCCTTTGATCTTTTTCTTACTGAAAAGAGTGAAAAGCTATCTCGGTAGGGAATCTTACTGATGTACATTCATCCCCTCATCTCCATAATCTGAGGATCAGAGGGAGACAACAAATTTCACTGCTGAGTGAGGTTGCTATAGGCCTTAGTTATAATGTACTCTGTTTCTAAATAATCCCACCACCATTTATATTTGGAACGTTGAAGAGGAACCTCTGAGAAAAAGAAATGCAAAAATAATTAATTTTAAACTGTGAACTACCTTCATTAATATAACTTTTTCTTGAAGTTTTAAGCTCATGCATATGCCACAAGCTCTTTCTTTCTTGTATGCCTCTACACATTTTCCTGGGTTTTTTTTCCTCCTTCTTTTTAACTGTTGACTTCTGATATATTTTCATTTCTTGCAGAAATGATATATAGGCTAGGTACAGAGGAACTATTAAATGAACTTTTAAAGTATAAAGTGTTACAATGGAAATGATGAAAGTCCTTTAACTTGGGACAATTGCAAGTTATGGGGCAGGACTGTGGAGTGATCAGGAACACACTTACAAAAGCTTACAAATATACACATACACATTATATGTATGCTGGAGTGTCTTTAAAAATCCTTCATCAAAAGCAGTCATCCTTGTACTGTATTTCTTGAAAAATAAAAATGCTTCAGTGAAAGGCAGGGGCAGATAGACCTGCTTCATGGGGTAGTTCAGCAGCTGCGGAAATGTAGGCAAGATCATTTGTGAAAGACTTTCCAAACAGGGTTTCTTTGATCCATTTTATTCATTTCCATGGGAGATAGACAATGCAATAGGCAACCTTGCCGCTGAGATTCTTAAACTGTGTCCTGCAGTATGGGATGTGATCAGATCTTGGTGTTCACAGTGGAGACACTTACATTTCAACTGGCCATGCAGACTGCCTTGGTAGTCAGTGATGGGAAACTGGGAAATGGTGGCATTTTAAATGAGATATATTATACAGGTCAGGTGAAATGTGCCCTAATAGTATCCATTTCTCTCCAGCAGCCAGTTCATATCTGTGTCAAATCAACACTGGTAGTTCTTCCTCTCCTATGTTACCTTGCATGTGGAAGGGTGAGCAAGACCTAGAGCAGAGGATCTGAGATACTCTTGCCAGTGTACAACCACCATAGAAACAGCTCACCTGGGTGCATGTATGGGAGGAGGTAACAGGCTGTTCACATAGTGCACGTGCATCACTTGCTGAGGGATGTAAAACAGTATTGGCTTTCTCCTGATGTGAACCCTGGGGTTGGAACCTCTCCTATAAACTTGGAATAAGTTCAGCCTGGCTATTAAAATAGTGATGGCTAATGCAATCTGAAGTGCCTGTAGGAATTCCTGACAGCCCTATGGGGATAACTGGTTGCATAACTTAGGAAAGTTACATGTTTTTGTGGAACAGCTGGAAGTCCTATGGTATCTTCTATGATATAAATACAGCTGAATGCCACTCAAAGAGTGGGATTTAATGCCACATTCAGACACTGAAATTTATGTGTCTGTCTGCAAGTAAGGTGTCTAGGTTTCTATTACAGTTGATGAAGATCTGATCAGTGCAGTAGAATCCAGAGAGCCAATGCTCTTTTTTTCATAAAGACATCTACATTTGACCAGTTGATTTCAACTATATAAGATGCTTCTACACTCTGGAATTTCGTTCCATATAAGATGCTTCTACACTCTGGAATTTCGTTCCATCCCTGCTAGGTAAAAATGCAATTCATGTTCCTACATTAATGTGATGCCTGTCATAGTTTAAGATGCTCTTTTTCTCCTACTTGGCTACTAGCTCTTGTGTCAGGAAGACACAGGTCCTTTGTCATATCTGACAATCCCACATAAATACTACTGGCACTATAAGACAACTGAAATTGTACTAGATGCCTCTATGTGTGCAATTGCCTTAAGCATTTTTTGTGAGCTCAAAAGTTCACATGAAAATATCTTTTTCTCTTCATTGACTACAAAGTATGTCTAGATCAGATGTTGAGACATCTGTGGTAGATCTGTAGATGTGGTCAACCTTTTCTTGTCTCCTGGGCACACGCATTTCAAAGACTCATGGGAATTTTGTTGTTCCCAATGTAGCAGTACATTGTTTTTTTCCCTAGAGCACCTGCATGATATAATATCTATGCTGGTATTTTTGACACAGAAAAAAGAAGAGTGAAAATCATGTTGGAGAGGCTCTGGAGTGATTTTAATCCTTATGCCTTCCTACGTGCTCTACAACCACCAGATGCCACTTGTGACTGATGTAAGTAGGTACTGTGATATGAAGAGCCAGATGTATTCTTTTTGGCCTTAGTGGGGTCTGTGGTGTTAATTTTCTAAGTGAGATGATTCCATGACAACTTCTCACCTCAAACTTCTCCCCACTATATCCAAGACATAATATTTTAAAACAATGTCAGTCAACCAAAGACATTGAGAAAATGTAGGCACGAGGATTTAGGAC
>WAAB01017501.1:144950-166570 GCA_013389865.1 Piaya cayana
CAGCTTGGTTGAACAGAGAGATCTTGAGTGATATCAAGAAGAAAAGAAATATTTATGGGCTCTGGAAGAGGGGACAGGCCTCTTGGGTGGACTACAGGAGAGAAGTGAGAGTGTGTAGATCAAAAATCAGAAGGGCATGAAGAAATACAGGGAAAGAGACATTCCTGAAGAATCTCACCATGGGAGAAGAAAGTAAGAAGCTACAGGGCATATAGGATTTGCAAGGAAGGTGTAGCTATAAGTGGTAGGATTGTTGTAGGGAAGTAATTTGGCTCTTGAAATAAGAAGGAAAAAAGGTGGTTCATTTACTCTTGTAGTTTATGTAAGCAATGATCTATGGCTATTAAATTTTAAAACCATTGGTAAGCTTGAAGACTTGTTGCAGGTTTATCCACCTTTCATGTTATTGCTGGAGACAGGAGGCATATAGTCTGAATGTTCTTCTCATCTTAGCCAGTAAGTGTTTGTCTATGTAAATACTAAAATATTCCAGTATGTAATTTTCTTTGCTGTTCAAGGTCAACATCCTAGTAAGAGTGCTAATCGTTGAGTATGTTGTGACAAACAAGACAAAGTATATCTACAGCCTGCTGATTGCAGTTGCTTCTACATCCCTCTATAATAAGAAGCTGAAAGTTTTGTCGTGGTGGTGGTAAGAAATTCATGACTGAGATGGAAGCTTTCTGTGTGGCAGAATATTTTGGTATGGCTGTACCGGATTTATTCTATGCAGTACTTGGGATGCTGATGTAAAATTATCTGGTGAAAGTTAACAATGGATTTTGTAATTGGAAAAGATGTCCTAAACTCTCATGCATGCAATGCTTAGTGACTAGCTGATCATCTGCCATTGGTCTTCTGATTAAAACTCCAAGTCTCAGAGCATCGTGGATAAGCTGTCCCCATATGTTATTTATTCCATCTTCTGACAGCACAGACTTTTCACAAATTGCCTTGCCGCAAGCATATCCTGTTTCCTACTTGCTACCTTCTACTCTCTGCTTGTCCTTGTTAAACAGATCTATCCATCCTGCTTGCCTGCAGAGCCATAGCCTCTGAGTTTTATGTGGGCTTAGAAGGAAAGTGGGCTATTGTTGTTGTTTCTGACATCCCTTGAGGGTTTGGAGACATTCATTAGGAATTTCTCCTACTTGCACTGACATTGCGTGGGAGATAGTTGTTTTATTTCAGTGGTGACTTTGAATTGGGTTGGTTTCTGTTCTCAAATGTGCTGTGGAACAAAGAGTGGGTGGTGTCACAACAGAAACTTCATGCTAAATTCATCAGCATTAGCTAAACAGACAAAACTCAAATAGGAAGATGATAAAATGATAAACATGTTTAACTGGAAAGGTCCTGAAAAGATTATTGCTGCTTTTCACTAAGGCAGGATCAGCTGTACCTAAGCCTTTGGTAACAGAGAATTGTCTACTCAGCTGTTACAAACCATTAGTTGCACAGACATTATAAATCTAAGATTTCACAACCACCCCAGACAGCAAACTCCGATATGCAAATACTCTGTCATTTGCAATACCTTCCTGAATGTGAATTTTAATCATCTTTGCAGCAAATTAAGTCTTTCTTTTTATTATTTCCTTAGTGGACAAAAACTGTGCTGTAATGAGCAGCAGAAAGACTGAACTGTTGGAACAGGGCAGTCTCCCTTAAGAGGTTTTAATTGTATAGGGTTTACTTGTACCTTACTCATTTTACATGTCTGAAGGACAACACTGGGTAGACTCTAGATCTCCACTGCCCATCGACGATAGCTGACAAAAAGCATCAGCAGAAGAGAGGACGTTTCCCTAGGATTGCAGTGAGATTGAACCGGTGTTTTTTGAGTGTCAGAAATGGCAGACTTGTAAAATCAAACATCTGGTGTTGCAGACAATGTCCAGATCATGGCAGTGTGAGAAACGGGGATACTGCAGAGCGGAGCTGATTATGGCTGTTGTATTCACACAGATGCCCTGGTCCAGTGTCAACATATAAACTGAGATGGTGGTGTGGAGGAAGGTAGTTCTGAGCCTTTGTGTGAAGGTGGTAATGCAGACACCTCCCCCAGCTGCTCCACGTCAACTTCACTCCCACCAAATGCCCTTCTGTTTGCTCAGAGGCAAACAGGCAGGAGGAAGCCAAATGCTGCATAAGCTTCATGAGGTTGCTAATTATGATGGCTGCTTGGAGTCGATGTGGTAATTAGAAATACCACAGCTGAGTCCAAATGGACATGCTGGTGTTTGTTTTTACCTTGCAGAAGCAAACTGAATATTAGGCTTTGATAAGATCTCATCCAAGCCCTCGGAGCATACCCTAGCATAAGGTACCCTGAGTGATGGCAGGGATGTCAGAGGGACCATTTGGATGAAGAAAGTGACCCAAAATCTCCCACAGGTCACATTTAGAAGATTTTGTTTCTATACATAGATAGATAAAATAGCTGAACATTTTTTCTATGTATCACATAGCTGCCTGTGACCTCATATTTCAAATCTATCCCAAAAGATACTTAATTTAGAAAAGCAGTAAGTACATTTGTGTAAATACATGAAGTGATTCTGCTTATATATAACATACACATTTAAAGAACAAAAAGATTGCAAGCTCAGGATTTAAGAATAACCAGTTACTATTAAGCTTATTCATGTAGTATCACTTCTGCCCCTTTACATATATTTGGTATTTATAGCTATATTTACCCCTAGTTACAGTCGATTCATAATTAAGAAAAATCCAGCATATTCTGAAGCAATGGAAGATTATATCCCAAGAGTGCTGGAAGGTCAGAGGAGGAGTTTTAGAACTGGTATTTTCTAAATTTACACTGTCATTTCGTCTTATACAAGCTTGTTTTCTGCTCATTTGTTTGTGTGTGCCTGTGAGATATATATGCAGTTTATTCTGTATATATTTGTGTCCACATTCTCTTACTTTTTATTTCTTTCCATTATAAAAAAATAATAAGGGATATATTTCATTTTTAGTATATCCATGCTACCGTGCAGGAAAATCAAATAGCTTTAGTCACCTCAGTTCCTTTTCTATAAAATCAGGATTTACAATTCAGGTCTTTGCAGTCTTTCTGTGGAAAAAAAATGTGTTGACTAGGATCAGGATGTTATTATTATTGCTATGTACTTTCTGTTATCTGTTGAAGAGATTAGTATCTTTTTTTCCCCCAGATATTTTTAAACTGGGACCATGGAAACTAGTTCAGATATAGAGGCCTATTGCCCCATGTGTATATGTGACTACACTGTATACAGGGTCTACATGGACTCTGGTATTTCACCTCCACTGGTTAAGTTCTTTTGGGAAACAGTGTACTGGAGGCACTTAAGCAAGGCACTAGCATCTGATATGCCATATGGCACTATAAGGTGCAGTATCATTTTTGGAAGGGTGATCAGCTGAGATGGGGACTTTAAGCATGAGTAGAGAGCTCTAACCCCTCTTATGGTGCTGCAGTATCCAGCTGATATTGCCCAGGGGCATCTCTACTGTGGCAGGTGTATATTGCTGTTCTAAAATGTCAAACAACAAAGCTATAGCATGCATTTTGCACTGCATTCTTGATGAAATGGGGCTGTCTGCATGCTGAGCCTGCTTGTTTTGCGGTCAGTGCATAGAAACCATTTAATGTAGGTCACAATGTGCTACAAGACAAATAAAGCAAAATCTGGAGTGACTGCACTCTAACACATGCATTCTTACACACTATCTTAAGTCATGGCTCGGAGATTGCTTATTTACAAAAAGAATTTCCCCTCTGAGTATTTGCAAGGGAGACAGCTTCTGTGCTATTTTGGTGATGAAGAAGGCACCAAAATGATAACATCTCTTTCCTTTCTGACTTCACAGACTCCATTTTTCCTTCACAGCTCAGGAGCCCTACTGCGAAATACATCCTACCTTTTTTAAAAAAAAGTGTCCCCTCCACTATCCCCCTTATGATTTTCAAAGAAAACCTTTTTGGGAGTGCTTTCCTGAGTTTTAGATATAGTTTCTTTCCTCTTTCTTTGAAAAAAAACCCAAACATGGAATGCATAAACAAATCTATTTAAGTACCTGCTTCTTGAAAGAGGAAGACAGAAGAGGGTAAGTGGCAGAGGCGATGCATGATTGCTAGAAACAGCTCTTTTCACATCCATGCTTTTTCAGAGCGATGTTTTTTTTCTAGTGGTAAAGTGCTTTTTTTTTTTTCTTCACTGCTGTTTTTCAAATTTTGCTTTTACAAGTAGAAATTAGTTTAACCTTGTGGCACTGTTGTGAGATAAATAATATGATATGGTCTAGTTTGGCCTTATAGAGTTGTTAGTATATAGAGTTACAAAAATGCCCTCCAATAAAAACTTTAAGGTTAGCTTCTGTGCCAGGAAAGGAATGTACACAAGGGTCTTAGGTCCATCCAGGGGATTGATAATGTAAGCTGCATGAACTTACACCAGCTCCTGGGCAGATAGATAGCCTCTCCATTCTTTGGAACTTGGACTTGATGAAGTATCTTATCGCATTTCTGCCTTTCTTGGTTTCTCTATTTGCCCCCCCAACGGTTTGAGACAACGAAAGGCAAGGGAGATCAGAAGGATGCAGTGGAACCTGAATCCATCTGTGAGATGACTCCAGACCCTGGCAGATCACCTGGGAGCCAAATGGCTGTTAGGTCTGTAATGATGGAAGAACTGACCATGCTGGTTCTTCAGGGTTGGGGAGGACAGCTCTGACACATTCCATCAAAGAACAATTTAAAGGAAACATCATGTCTGTCCTTCTCATGTGTTCCATGTTATTAGTTTTCCTGTGAGAATGGTTAACCCTACTCATAGAGTCATAGAATAGTTTGGGTTGGAAGGGACCTTTAAAAGTCACGTAGTCCAACCCTCCTGCAGAAGCAGGGATATTTCCAACTAGATCAGGTTGTTCAGAGCCCTGTCCAACCTGATCCTGAATGTTTGCAGGGATGGAGTACCTACCACCTCTCTGGGCAATCTGTTCCAATGTTTTACCACCCTCTTTGTAAAAAATGTCCCTACATCTAGCCTAAAACTACCCTCTTTCAGTTTAAAGCTGTTACTCCTTGTCCTGTTATGAAAGGCTCTGCTAAAAAGTTTGTCTCCATCTGTCCTGTAATCCTCCTTTAAGTACTGAAAGGACACAATAAGGTCTCCCCAGAGTCTTCCCTTCTCCATGTTGAACAACCCCAGCTATCTTAGCCTTTCCTCACCCGAGAAGGTATTGGCCCTCTGATCATTTTTGTGGCCCTCCTCTGGACCCTTTCCAACAGGTCCATGTCTTTCCTATTCCTCCAGACGTGGAAGCAGTACTCCAGATGGGATCTCACTAGATCAGAGTAGAAGGGCAGAATCACCTTGCTTGATCTACTGGCCACGCTGCTTTTGATGCAGTCCAGGATATTATTAGCATGATTACATGCTACCACAGCAGTAGTGGAACATGTCTAATACATCATAATGTCCTTTATAACCTGGTTTGGGTGAGTCTTGTAGTCCAGGCAGAGTAAATATGATCCTAACTGTACTGCTGGAATGATATTCAGTTGTAGCTCTACTCTGTCATGGCAGCAGTGCTCTGCTCCTTAACAAAGGAGCGATACTACCTACTTCCTTACACAATATATTTAGATTTCTGTGACAAACAGCCACATATAAATCCAAAGTATCGTTATAAAATCTTAGCACCAGTAATAAAGAAAAGCACTGCAACCAGCTGAAATTGTAAAGAGAATGTAGACTGTTACAATTATCTCATTTGTTAATTGAGCAGGGCACGGCTGGTAGGAAATTTTATGGAAAGTGTTGTAGGAATTTTATATGACCATAAGTAGTCAGGACATTTGCTCTGAGTGTATTGTGCATGATGGAATAAATGGTGGAATGATTTGGGCTTTTAAAACCAGGCTGAGTAAAATACTACAAGATATCTTGCATGGGTGGGCTCACTCTGACAGGCAGATACATTCAGTAACATAACGTGTCTTGTATGGCTCTGATTTATGTGACTTTGTGAAGATGCCTAAGGGCTGGTTTACACACAAGCTTGCACTGTTTTAATTAAACCTGTTTTCAGTCTAGGATTTTCAGTTCAGGATAAAAGTTACTGTCGCTAAGACAGCTAAAAAATGTCAATCTCTGCTTTACGCATCCCAAAGTAGGTGTCTAAGTAAGTGAAGTGGCATAGCTGTGCAGGTATTGTACAAATGGAAAATACAGAGGTAGGTGCTTCCAGAGCAGATGTCCTGAATTCCCTTGGGATGGGTTTTCATTTCCTCCGCTGACTCCAGGCCATGAGAGATGAAGTCCATAGTTTAGACAACTGGAATGAGAGACCCAGAGTAGATGATCTAGTATCTCATCTCATTTGCGTGATTTTCTTTTTTTTTCTTGTCTCTGATGGTCCTTTCAGTGTTTATACCCAAATTGCCACAGTTGGGATGGAAATAAGAACCACAAATGTAAGTGTTCTCGTAAAGACATGAAGAACAGCATGGATAAGAAATGAGGAATAATAATAGCTTGCTAAAAGATCTGTATAGGAATTCAAGAAAGAGTGGGGGGAAAAGAAAGAAAATGGAACAATGCAAAGTTGAAGGTGATGAATTCAGGAAAACAACGCTGAAGGTCCTCTGAATTGGATACAGATTGTTTTATGATCACGTTTGTTGGCTGGGTCTTGAGTTTTCAGACAAGTCAAAGGGAGTGAGCTGGGTATCTTAAAGGATTTGGCATGTAATTTTCTCTTGAAAATCTTGCCTCAGATACCAAAGTGAGAAAGTGTATTCTATTTATGTATGTATATATTAATGTATATATGCAGATAAATCACATGCATATGTGCATGCACGTGTATATTTATACATCTATATATACCACATGCACACAAATATAAAAATAAAAAAAATACAAGGTATATTCAATAGGTTTATCTCTACAGTAACTGAGTACACATATACGCTTCTCTTTATATAAGTACAACTTAAATTGATTAGAAATTCTAAGAAAAAGAAATAAATAGCAGTTAGACACCAGAAATACCACTTAGACTATCAGCACTTAAGTCTTAACAGAGGGATTCAACTGTCCCTCTGTCATCTCCTCTCTGAGTTTTTTTTATTCTGAGAAGCTGTTAGCTCCCCTGTTTTCCTCAGTAATTTAAATTCTGTTTGTGCAGATGCCCAAAGGTTCTGGGTGCCCATCTCCTGCCTCAGCCTATCTAGGATTTGTAAATGAAGTTGCATCCCTGTGCCTGGTCTGGTAGATATCATCTAAGCCAACCTGCTGGCAGGATGGTCTTCACATAAAATACAGAGCTCAGAAAGGTAGGAATAACCTTGAGATCAGAGCAGTAATCTCAGAACCATTAGACTTGGATTCAGTCTTGTCTTTCAGAGACTGATATCTATGTTGCCTCACAGGAAAAAGCAGTAGCCAGAATTCCTAGAGGGCTGTTTCTGCTCCTGAACCAAGGCCAGAGCAGTGTCCACATACAGGAGTACTTGTGGTGAAAGCAAGTGTCAGTGTCCTGCACTCATATTACTCAGCACAAAGATTTTCAGTACTGGCCTTCAGGCTCTTTTGGACTCATTGTAGCACTAGTACTTGAAGTATCTAAAATAAAGAGCTGGAGGCAGCTAGAGATATCAGCACCAGAGGACTGAAATTGATGCTGTCTCACCTATGCCACTACTGAGGTCTTAACTAGGAAGCTTAAAAGTAAGAGGAAACTAGTTTAGCAAAACCAAGTTGTTTCACTCCAAAGGAGGATCCTAGGCAAAACTACATATAGATGTTCAAGGCGTTGGAGAGAAATCAAGAAGTAAATCCTTTGGCATTTATAGTATTTGCGCCTAAGATCTACAGGACTAAAAAGAGAGTAGAAAAGAGCATGAGTTTGCAGCTTGATTGGTAGGGCTCTTGATTGTGAGAATTCACTTACAGATAATTCTCAGATAGTTCTCCTCCCTCTTGAATAATGTTTATCATCATCCCTAGAAACAAAACTCAGAAAGTATTCACTGAGGTAATCAACAGTAGCCAAATTTTGACCAAGCTATTTTGTAGAATGAGATACTGCTGTCTGGGAGGGAGTGATGGGGGAAAATGGGTAGCACAAAAAAAAAATGAACGCTGTAGAAAAAGTGAATTGACAAGAATGACTTAGTGTAACACTCAATGATGTCTGGGAAACTGAACAAACAAATTCAATATTTTCACATCATTCAGTTATAGAACTCACTGTCATAGGGTACTGGAAGAGCCCAGGCTTAAATACGGTTGGGAGGGCAGATTCATGGAGGAAATTTCTCTTCCAATCTACTCAAGCTGTAATAGAAAAGTCTATTAGACATGAGGATCTGATATAACCTGTGGTTGAGGTAGGGTCTAAGCTGATGACAGACAGATGCAGGGAAGGTTTGCTATTGCTTCGCTTTTTCTTTCATTCCTAATGTCTTCCAGAAAGTGTCTTCTATTGATTGTCGTCAGAAACAAGAACTAGGTTAAACATGCCTTTGGTCTAACTCAGTGATTCTCCTCTTATGTTTTTGTAAAAGAAATCACAGTTAATCCTGAAAACTGCTACTTTTAGTGCTGGAAAGGGAATTTTTCACATATTTTTTTCAGTTGCCTGGGTAGGGCAGCATACTGCCATGCACAAAGTGTGCCAATAATCCCATTTAACTCTCCTTGTTCCACAGAGGATTCAAATTCAAGACAACAGCTCCAGGCACTTAAAATACTATGTAGAAAGTCCAAATAAAGGACAGTGAGCTGAGAAAACCTCTTCGAAGCTTCTTGGGCTTGATAAAATTTTCCTGCTTATGTCCCAGAGCATTGCTGACACTTTGTAATGAACTCCCTTGGTGTCTGCCTCTTATGATGGAGGTTATAATTGTTGGCTTATAGCAAATGACATGCCGCAGGCAATTTAAGCCAATCTGAGTGACACAAGAGGAAGTCTGTTATTACTCCTTTCCCCTCCAATCCTGGGCACATGGTCCCAGAACATCCCTGTACAAGCACAAGCATTTCTGTGGCTTTACAGTCTGCTCTATCAGCAAGACGATAATCAAATGGCTACCTGAATGTTAATGAGTAGAAAAGCGGGGCACAGTCTAAAATCACTCTTTTTGAGAGCAGTGAGGCTTTATATTGGTTTAGGCCACTTGTTTCACAAGTGCCCAATGTGTATCATCTTTCATAAGGTCTAATTACTAAGCATGCTTGGTCCAAGATGAAGTTGTTTGGATGACACTAGTTTCAGTTAAGAACTTTTAGAGCTGTTGATTGCTTATACAGTACTTACCGTGTGCAGTATTTTGTCAGGAAGAGGAAGACCAAAGATTTAAAGAAAAGTTCACATTGTTCAGATTAAGATGGAGGATTGTACATCTGAGAAGGATATCCTTGCTGTAAATCAAAGATGTGTTCTTAAGAAGATCCCCCACATCCTTCCTGTTTAAAGCAGGAGTGAAAGATTACAGGGTAAGAAGAGGTGAGCCAGAGTGAATTTGCAGCTTATACACTAGGGACCTGCATAGGGGTAGAAAAGCCTCTTTATTTTCCCTGCATGGTTTGTTCCCTTCCAGTGCTGATGTAGGGTATGATGTGAATGGAGTATCTTGTAACTGGGGCAGTTGTCCCTATTTACAGGTGCAGAATCAGGATACGTTATGCTTCTTCCTTTGGGTGCCATGAATTCTGCATACTTGGCTGCACAAAATTTCAGCTTGAGCAGATGTGGAGGCATCTTTCTACCCAACTCAGCCTACAGATGGCAGTTCATGCACCCTCTGGTACTTCAGGGAGATATAAACTCAAATCCTGTTAGTCTGAGGAGAAGACTGAACTCAGCCTTACCATTTCCTGGATAAGATAGTTGTGCAAAAGAGAGTTGTCAGGGAAGCCTTCTCCTTGAGGGAAATCTGGAAGTTTAAGCCAGAATCAGGTTTCCGACTCTGAATTGTGTGCTGACAGCTGTGCCTGAGATAAGCGCTCCAGTTTAAGTGAGGGGCAATATTTCAAATACATCCTTCCCTTTGGCTTTGTTTGTTATCACAGATAGCAGTGTAGGAACCAAAAAAATCTCATGTTTTACTCAAAGGGAACCTAAGTGCCTGGTGCATTTCACTGGAGCAAAGTACCTGTGCTTGCCACCACTGAGTCTTGCGCTATGAAACTGCCTGAGACAAATGCACACAAGCATGGATTGTCAGTATGGGCCTATTGCTTACACAGCAGGCATAGAAGAATTTTATTTAACCAGATTCCAGTTACTGTAACATCCAAATCCAGATTTTAATAGAGTCTTGAGTGTGTACCCTTGAGTGCTGAAGAATACTGACTGCTCAGAAAAGTGCTGTGACTGTCATTCATGTAGAAAGAAGAACTTGGCTGTATTAGCACCTGCAGTACATCTTCCCAGTAGTGAAATGGGCCTGTGATTGAGCTTCCAAAGGATCTTAATTGCATGTAAGGCTACCTATTTACACAGAAAATTAATATAAAGAGATTTGAAAAGAACTATATATTTTTATGTTGGGAATAAAGCCAAGTACAGCTGTGTAGTGAAGATATTCCTGTACTTATGGGTATTTAAAAAGAAGGGATGTATATTTGGTGAATATGTATATATTTTTAAACTAATGATAATTAACACAGTAAGAAAGGTGGTGGGAGGACATTATATACCTCCTCCTATTCCTTGGATGAAAATCATGAGCTTCAAATACTATCATCAAAGATAAAAGGCTTGTTGTGTTGGCAACTTTACAGTCGCTTTTCAAGCCTGTCAGATAGTCATGCTGTGGCATCAGCCATTGTTCTTCTGGTGGCCTCCTTCTCTGCCTTGATGGGAAAGGGTCTGTCATTTCCTAAATGATATTCCCTTCCCAAATTAAAAGGAGGGCAAGATTGGCAGATCCCTCTTTAGGTGAGACAAACCGTCTATTATTCATATCTCTCTTTTAAACCTGCTGCTCTTACACCTGATTGCAGAAAATGCCTACAAGATGCCACCCACCATAAAAAAATAAATAGCACTGAAAATGCTGCTTTGTATAGAATTAAAATATCAGAAATGCAAAGCTCTACCTTGATGTTGGGATCAAGGGAGATGCATTGTGTTGCTGCAGTCGTGAGACAGAACACATTCTTTTCAAAGTAATTGGCTGCCTGCTGTCAGAAGTCCTGAGAAAAGTTTGGCATGTTTGTGCAGAGCTGCATTGTCTTGCTGTATTTATTTAGAATAGGATGCTGCCTATAGCTGGACCCCTTCAACTGAAAGTAAATGTCTACCCACCACCCATCCATGGAGTTTTGAGTATGTACATGTGTGCTTGCTTATACTGTGCAATGTATTTTCTTTGGTTTTGTCTTTAAGCTATTTTGGTTGGGAAGACAATTAAAGAACTACTCTGCAAACATGGAACAAACTGATATATAACAAATTTCCACTTCAAAATCTACAAGAGACTTCGGAAATCCTTGTTCAGAACAGTTTCGGAGAAGAGATGTGGCCTCAAAGTGGCTCAAATGCCTTGTCTCTTTCTAGAAGCTCAGAAATAAATCTCACACACCATATGGCAGGGAAAAGTAGCAGACTTAGACTGTGGAGAGGAAATGAGCCATTGACCAAATGTTTCTCACTTGCATATCATTCAATGGACATTTGCCCCCTTCTCACTCTGTGAGCTCAGATTACCCAGTGAACCTCTTTGCCACAGTACAAAATGTGTGTGTATTTAAGATGCAAACTCTGGAACAAAGTTATTGATAGCTGATAGTTTAAAAAAAAAATCCCAAAACAACACAGCAAAACATTTGGCTAGTTCCAGGAAAACTTCATGTGATGAACAATACAGACAAGAGCTGAAGTTTTGCATGAAATCATGAAGCAATTATACTCAAAAGAAGCTTGAAGAGATATGATATGAAATCCTGGCATTCCCCTGGGATAAAATAGTCCTGCAGGGCTCTTCCTGTCTTATTAGTCTGTAGTGAATTGAAGGAGGAAAATAGGATGTATCAGCTGATAAAACAGATAAAGAAGTAATAAATTCTTAGTATTATAGACTAACCCCCTCCTGCTGTAAATGTGTTTCTCATATTGAAGGGGCATATTCTGCCCTCATCTCCTCTGTGAATCACTGGATTTTTGAAATGTAGCCTAAAAGTAAAATGAAAACCAAGGACTATGTCTGGTATTATTAGGCTCCTACTAGCATCTAGATTTATTTTTCATGGTGAGAAAGAGACTAGCAGTATTGCTGTTCTTTTGTGCATATGTGGGGTTTTTTTTTTATATTATGAAAAGAGTTATTGAATTCTGAGCTCTAGAAATTCAGGAAAAATACATTTATCCAACTTCTGCATATTACAAAATTTCCCTCATCAATCAGGTACTATGTAGCTTTCCCTAATTTCAGATGTTTAAAAATATACTCTAATCTAGGCTAGTAATCTAGATATTTCCTCTCTATAATGGAAGGAAATAGGCATCTCCAACATACAACACATCTCATACTATGTTGACATGGTTGGGTGAATCATTCCCTGTCAAACCCATCCTGGTACATATACTTTCTAGGAACTGGATGGAAACCACTAGGCATGGAAGGCTGCAGAGCAGACATAATATTTGGTTCCAATTCAGGTCACTAGTATGAACCTAGTCAAGATCCAATTAGTGACCTGCTATAGAGGTGAAAGCCTGAATAACCCGTTGGTATTTCCCTGAGTTATTTGGTCTCCCAAAGCAATTTTGTTTAGCTTGAAGCCTGTTCTTCCAAACTACTGATTTATACTTTAGCTGAGTACAAGCAGGATTTTAATCATTAAATGTAATAACAGCATATGTTCTTGTGGGGTAAAATCAGCTCAATCCATATCCAGTAAAGAAGTCTGAGTATAATAGAAGCACACTACTCCATTACTTCAGGTGTGTAATAATAATAGCTAATAGTAAAAGAAGATAGATATCATCTCCTCAGAGACACTTGAGTAATTTGTAGGTTAACAAAGAGATCATCTACAGCAGGGATTCAAAGTGGGCAAGACAGTTTCCGTCTATTTGTATCTCTTGATTTATGCTTTGGATTGTATTACTAATCTCTGAACTGGGGGTAGCTTTTCACAGGATATCTGTAACTAAACAAATTACACACACATTCTCACACATTCACTTGCACCCACATTCACTTCCATGCTTTTCCTCTCAGAAAGGCCATATTGTAAAATAATTTTTTTGTGGTAATAATTTGAATGCTATAGAACAGAACATGCCAGAATCAAGGTGTTTATCTAAAATGTCTGAATTTCAATGCGTTGTGTCACTTTTTTGCTTTTGCGGTCATAAATGCATCAAAGCAAATGTACTTGTGAAAAGAAAAAAAATACAACTCTGTTACCTGCTGCTTCCAGAATCTAATCTATTCCAGAATCTGTTTCTGTGGTGAAAATAATGAAACTAATGTATTCAGAGAAATAAATCACCTAGATGTTAACAACCCCCGCTATATAAAAATCAGCTTTGTTGGACACAGCTGAAAGGTGGAACACAGTTTACTCAATTCAGACAGTGATTCACACAGAATCTTTGGGTGATTATTTCACTTGTGGTGCAGTAAAGAGTGCTGTATACTCCAGGGGCAAAGGTAGATTATCCTGAAGGTTTCAGGGGCAGAACAATTCCAGCAAGTTGAATTGTTTGTTCTTAGGAAAGCAGGTTTCTTCCTCAAGAGATCTTAACTGGCAACTACCTCTCTCCAGGGAACACAAAATCTGGATAGGTCACTTTCTATCATGAAATCAAAATACTCATGTGAGCTCTTCACTTGCTGTAGAACCTTTCCTCATCTGTGGATCCATACAAGCAAAAGTATTTCCTTTTGCCAGCTAGATTATGGAAGCTTTTGGAAGATTTCTATTTCGGAGACATGCACCATATGTCATCTGGTTCATCGTTACCCATACTCCTAGCTAACAGAGTAATTAGTTTTCTAAGAGACTACATAAACATCTTGTTCCCACAGTACCTTGTTACCAGTACGCGAAGGGCAGCATGCTTAGGCTGCTTGTGGATACAGGAAAAAAACCAACTCTGAGAGTGCAGGCATATAGTCAAGAGAAAGATAAAATGGAACAAGGGGTGATTTGTTTGGGGAAAAATAAAAAAGCATGCAATCAATGAATTTAGATGTCTAATTTAGGTGTAATGGAATGCAGAGAAATAGATAATTTTGAAAATGCTTAAAAACACAATGATGGAATGCCTTTTTAGATGACATGTGAAAAAACAAGATTGTTTCGTGTCACTAGCACTAAGGACCATGTACAGCTCCAGATTAAGGCAATTCAGGTTTAGTTTCTAACTATGCCATCCAAATGCAGGTGGGGTTGCCTGAGATTCATTACAGGAAAAGAAGATTTCTTCTAATTAATTGGACCCATGCAGGTGTTTACTACCACCTGAGAAGCCCCAAGGTCTTGGTCTCTAGCCCCTCTTCAAAAGGCAATGTGTTTTTCCACAGGTAGTGTGTCTTATTTGCCATCTGAGAATCTCAGGTATTTTAGGGTAACTCAGATTGTACAGAAGATGGCAAAATATAGATCATTGAATTCTACCCAAAACATATTTAATACTGGCGGAACCAAGTACACGGAAGGCCAGACAATCTGCATAAAGGAGTCCATCTGCCACCCTATGACTATGAGAGAAAGATGGAGTGGTATGAGGAGCAATTAAATAGCTAAGAAAGTGCAAATTCTGACAAAACTTTCTGAAGAGGGAATGCTATTAGTTTTATAGAACTGTCTTGCTGGGGAAATCATATCAGCACTTTAAAATTTTGATAGCATAAAGCAATAGCAAAAGTGATTTTCAACCATTTGCGCTGCGATTACTCACTTTACATAAAGGTCTTCTGCTTACCTCTCTGATTGCTGTATTTGTCCAAATTATTTATTGCAAATTAAATATGAGATGAATTCAACTATTTTTCCCTGTTTATAAATAATTTCAAGCTCCTCTTAATTTGTATGGAAGTATTCATTGCGTGCAAGTACTTGCCAACTAGTTTATGAGGATAAATTACAGATGACAACTTGTTCGTGAACACTTATTTCAACTCTTTATTACTCCTGAGTTGTGATTAGTCATCCATATCACATGCTATTGAACTGACTGTTACTTTTTAATCAAGAAAACAAGGATTAATGATGGCAATTAACTGATAATGAGAAACAAGAATAATGTGAAGTTCAGGACTCACAAACATTTTTAAATAAACCAGCAAGCATTCGAAGATACACAGGCAACCAATGCTAGTTTCCAATGAGTCTGAGCATGACTATATCAATATGTGCATTGATGAAATATGCACCTCCTCCAGGTATTATTTTTAAAAAATCATACTGTCATTGCTATATCCAAATGTAATTTTGGGATAGCACATAAGTAGTTTGTTGTTCCATGTTGCATTTGCTCACTTTCCAGTTGCAGGATTTTATTAATATGTTTCCCCCTATGGCCTGCAGTTCTCTTTGATATAGTCCTTTGGGGTCTTTCTGAAGTCTGGTCCAGCACAATATGTGTTAATCCCTAGTTTTGATCCTGACTGGAGCTATACCAAAAAAGAAAAAAAAAAATCAACAAAAAAAGACAGGAAGCAGCTGTGCGGGTTGCAGACAAATACCAGTTATTTTGATTTTACTTGGTTGAAATAGCCACTAGGAACCCCAGAAGAACTTTGTTCTGGGCTATAAGGAGCAGAAGGTGTCACTGCTCAAAGAGTGACTGATGCTTCATGGTTGTGACAGAAACAGCTCCAAGCATCATCGTTTGAGTACCACTGCACTAGCAAATATGTGGTAGAAATAAACTTGCCTTGGCAGCAAAATGGATGAGAGTACTTTGTGTATCTTTTAACAATGCTTCTTCCTCTGTTTTCAGAAAGAAACAATACATAAAACAATTAAATCTGTGAGATTTCTGTTGATGATGTCTCTCTTGATGAAGACAACTTTGACCTTTTTTTTCTAATTAGTTGGGAGGTAAAGCAGAATATCCATTTACAATCTCTGCAATCTCTTTATTTACAAACACAGAATCTTGTTTGATCAGCTAAGCTAGCTGCTTTCTAAAACTTAATTACTCTTGCTGGATGACAGAAATCTGAAAGAATACGGATCCACCAGAGAAGAACTGGAACACTTGGCACTCGGGAAGCAGGATGATGTCCTTCTCTCTCATTCTCCCACTACCCAGTATTTTGGGACCAAAACCCTGTGAGCATTGATAGATGAGCAGATTGGATCATGACTCCATTGCAGTCGGTGCAGTCAAGCTAATCACACCAACCTAAGTCTGGCTAAGCAAGCTGCAAAGGCAAACTTTTGACTGTTGTCTGATAGCTTCAAAGAGTGATTGGCAATTTAGGCAACTTCATGAGCAGCAGGGTGAATGAAGCTTGTCTTCTTACAGATTTGTTCCATGAAGATGGATCCTCTGGGGTCTAATAAGGTGTGACCACCACTTCAAACTTCTCCAGTAGTGAAGGCATTCATAATGGCTCTCTCCCAGATTGATTCCCTAGTGTGTAGTAATGTATGTGCCCATGTTGCAGTCTTTTCCTGCTTTCAAGCTCTCCTTTCAGTCCCTATTTATTGTAAGAATATAATGCTTTGGGACTTCTACTTGACTGTCAGATGTAGTTGTAACTGATGAATGGATTTGGAAGGGACCAGAAAGAGGCAAAAGAGCACACACACACCAAAAATATAGATAAAATAAATACAGAAAGACAGCCTGAAATCACGATCCACTTACATATCTTTTCTTTTGCAGGTAGTACTGTGCAATCACAACTATAAAATGACTTGATTTAATTAGGTAAAAAGAGAGATGCATACATTTTCTTTCTGTGGATACATCAAAAATTTGCAGTTAGTTTGTGAAAGGCAGAGAGAACTGACTTAAACACAACACCTCTCTACAGAAACANATTAGTTAGTGAAATTGCTGTCAACCTAGGCAGAGAGAACTACCTTAAACACACCACCTCTCTACAAAAACACCCTTGCCCTCTAAAAAACCCCAGACAAACCAGAAGCACCCTCAATGCCATTACGGTAGATAGGCTGTCTTACAAATGTTCACATGGGCTGAAGTAACCCACAAGAAGCACCTGAGTACTTTGTTTATTTGCTGATAAATTTACCATGACATCTCACACTATATTTGGTGTAGTACATGAAATGCCACAAACAAAAAGATTGAAGCTCAGCTGCAGAGAATGTTTTTCTGAAGCATCTTTCCTTAAGACAAGCTAAGGAATCAAACACAATGGACCATGAGTCATGAGTCAGACAAACACCTGTTCATAATAAGCTACGCAAAAGATACATACCTCGCTGTATCTTGTCATGGCTCTTCCTGCTGGATCAAACCAGTTCAGTAGTGTTCTGGTGAGAGTGGCTGATGCTGGAAATGCAGGGAAGATTATAAGATTGAGATATTCATTATATTCCTGAATTAATTCTCTCAGGCTTCACCAAGACAATGTGCCAGGGCTTCCTCCACTGAAGATGGGAGTGCTGTATTTAACAGCTCTTGGTAGTTTTTTCTTCCATGGATTTTGTCTGTGAGTTTTTGAAGCTTGCTGAACTTTCAACATCTGTATTATTATGTGACAGGGGGTTCCTCAGGTTACTTATGTGTGGTGCATAGAAGTATTTGTCAAGGCCTTGAGTGCATCACCAGAACTTCTTTCCTGGCTATGTCTTGCTGCCTTGACTTCCCTCAAGACCGGCATCATCGCTGCAAACCTGTCTGGTAGTCACTGGGTGATCCATGGTCCGCAGGCCTGCTCTGCTTGGGTATCAATTGACTGTGCCCCAGTCAGCAAGGACTTTGCCCCTGCCTGTCTTTCTACTACCCTCTACTCCTGGCTCCCCTTCACCTGTGGAACAGCTTTGTCTGCACCCTGGCAGTGTCCTGCTTGGTCTGTTTTGGACCTCTTATATGCCAGTTTCCCTGGATGACCTTCAATTGTCATTTTGGAAAGGAGACTGATCAGTCAATTCCTCTTCATCTTCACAGGATTTTACAGACATTTTTTTCTATGTGTACCCCCATATAAATTAGGAATAGAGTAATTGCTTTCCTCTGTAAAATTGTTTATGCTAAAGATGAAAAATATTATGTAGGAGCTGTCTAGACATAGACCTCAAGGCATCTCCCACTGGAACCAGTGGGAGTAGACACCTGTGTACTTGTATGGAACTGGCTTCTACTATTGCTATGTTATCATGATGGGGGGTTAAATTTCCCTTGCTTCAGTAGTCTAAATAATAGGCATTTAATATAAATTAGTCAACTGAGACACATGAGTAGTTTCAGGCCACCTTATAATCCCCATGGTGTCCACAAAGAGAACCTGAATTAATTACCTAGATGGCCAGACCTAACTCGTTGTTTTATGCTACGTGTCAGAAAGTTAATGGCTAATTTACTTGTGTCCAGACCGATGGATCCAGCATTAGCTTTTGCTAATAAGTAAAGTATTTGGTTATAAATCATTAGAATAACAAATATAACTGCCACAACCTTATAATGCTGCCAGTTTAGCATGTGTCTGAAAATGTGCTATGGGTAAAAAAGGCTTAAAAGATTAGAGATAAGATGGGGGTAATGTAATTCAAGAAATCATCTTCTACATCTAGTCCATGTATCAATTAATTCTGATTCTTCCTTAATTTCCACCAGGTTGAAGAAAAGGTGGCTTTGAATTGATAAAGATGATTTGTTCTTACCCTGTTGTGCTTTAGTTATCTCAACGATATTTTAACCTGCCATGAGGGTACTGAATATACGGCATATTTAGCTCTGTGTGAACATGAATTATCTTCTTGCAATGTGCTTTATTAGAGAGATGAGTATTTTTACTAATATCTTTCTTTTAGAATGCTGAACCCTCTGGCCCTAATCACAAAAGAATGTAATATCTAAGATTTTAATAAGAATATGAGATAACATGACATTGAGATATAGCTCATTTGTATGCTTTTAGTTTAGATTATTAACCTTGGTTCTGTTTCAAGCAATGATTATAAAATTAAAACAAAACCTCACAAATGCTACCCCTCAGATTTATTTCTCACATACATCAGTTCCCTCTTCATGGTTTCAGTTCCTGATGTTTAAATCTTGAAGTTATTGCACATGATAACATACATAAAATTCTAAAAAAAATAGAAAGACAGTAAAGAAATGCAAATTGCTTTCAGGTTTTACAGGAATTTGCACCAAGGATAAAATCAAACAGAGATTGTTTACCTCATAGGGAAAACAAAAGAATAAAAGAGCAGAATTTTTCAAGGTCTTGCGGAAGTTTATGCTCCCATTAAAACCAGTCTTCTCACCACTCGCTGCCTTACATTTCAGGAGTCTGAAGCAGCCTCCCTGCAGTTTTATTTTGTTCACAAAACCTGCTAATGACGGTTTCATGATGAGAGCTAGTGAATATGAAATGAGTAGAAAGAGCTTTGGAGAAGACTTGAGGAGGCAACTAGATCTGTGTTGTATAACTGCATATTGGCATCTCCCTCCTCCTCCTGGTAAGGTCTACCCGGGGGTCTTGAGCTATTCTTTGGTTGGTTGTTTGTTGTTATTTTTTTTTTTTAACAGAGAGAGGGAAGGAGCCTTAGGTCGCACCCAGGGTGGTTCCATCCCCGCCGGGACCGGTGCGGAGCCTCCGAGCTCTCCAAAGCAAGAGCCCCGGGCTCCCTCTGTAGTTCAAGTGGGGAATGATACACGCAAAAAAGGGAAGGGGAACCGCCTGTGTGGGTGCTGCGAGCAGGGCAGCAGCCTGGGGGGAGTCTCGGAGGGTCTTTGGACCACCAGATGTGGAGAGGCAGCAGGTCTGTCTTCTCCAGGACTCTGATCCATCCCGGAGACTACAGCAGGCTTGGCAAGCTGTAGGGTATGTGACCCACATCAGGTCAATGTCTGATGCCCGAAGGGACACGTTGCAGTGTCTGCTCTGGTCTGCCTGTCACTTCGCGGGTGTAGCTTTTATCTTGCCTCAGAAAATGCCTTTCTTTAAACTCCAGATGTCCTTCATTAGCACGCGCTGCTTTGTTTGGAGACGGTCAGTCGCAGCACATGCAGGAAAATGACAGGATGATCACGCACCTACGGCAGTCAGCCTGCAGTGACAAGATGCCCAGAGCAAGTGTGGTCCTAGAGAGAATCAAAGAAAGTCCCAGAAAAGCCAGCAGAAAACATTGCTACTTCGGGCTTGATGATGAAAAAGGACCAAGAGGTAAGTCATGCACTGTTGGCCTCTAATTGCTAAAACATCATTGTCAAAAGCATATCTTGAAATGCTACAGTAGCTGTCAGCCCTGATGGGCTGAAAGAACCCTCCTGCTTCTATCAAGTAAAAAAGACATATTGGAAAATCAAATCATTCACAGATGGGAGATTTTCTGTATAGAGCTTATAGGATAAAGACATATTTATGGTTCCTATAAAAAGGATTTGTTCAAAGATAAATTTGCCACTGTTGCTAGGACCAGAGACTGACAAGAGGAACAGAGCAACCGCTTCTCAGTAAGTGCGCTAGTGTATAAAGTCAGACTGACTCAGAAACCATCAGAAAAATACAGAAGGACTGTACTACTCCTTTGGGCATCACTTCATAAAACTAAGTTTCTGCCACTTTCTGGCTGTGACCAGTCTCTTCGGTCCTATTAATCATCAATCATCTGTGTTTCATTACATGCAGGAAAATCCTCTCTGAAATCAGAGCAGGATAAAACTTCTCTGTAGTTTTTGTGCTTTTCCCATGGACATTCTTTTTTGCTGCTTTCTAAAAAGAAGGTTAAGTAGGGTGAATTACTTTGCATCCCATTGCATGCTTACTGCAAATTAAAGAAAGGCCCACGTAACATAGCTTTAAGCCTTCCTCCTTGATATCTCTGAAAATCTCTTCCAATGGTGTCCTTAGCTGGCAGTACTATTGCTAACTGGTATCTTATAATACTGAGAGGGGAGAGAAGGACTGGTCATTTTTGCCTTCTTTCCTTGAACATTCTACTGGCATAGTCTTCCCTTGGTATGGCAGAAGTAGCTAAGTGTGCCTCACAAGGCTCCTCACAAGGCTCCTGCCAGATCAACCTTGGGCCATGCTTCCTGTTCCCCTGCCTCTTTGCTGTCCTGCATGGCCCTTAACAGCCATTCAGCATGGTGATGCAGAGCTGAACTGTGCTGACCTGGTGCTGCTCCAGCAGCTGGATCATGAGTGCTAGTCTGCCTACTCGCTGCAGCTGCTGGCCAAGGATGGCCACATGGCCACCATGCACTTCCCCATCCTTGGCACCACTGATGGCAGATCTGCCTTCACCCAGAGCTCAGTCATGGTGGAGCTGCCTGAGGGTTAGCTACCAAGCTCCATGTTGCTCAAACCAGATGCTGCTGACCCCAAGGAAGGCCCCAACAGCAAGGCTGCCAAGTGCCCAAATGACTGAGTCTTCTGTGCTTCAGCTTCTCTACCTGTAAACTGAGAAAAATGGATTTATTCATCATGACTCTAAAGATCA
>WAAB01017503.1:0-17045 GCA_013389865.1 Piaya cayana
TAAAATTAATTTTAAAAATTACACATGTAAATCAAACCATTTAAGTCATTATGTCCTTCAAGATTTTGGATTGGAAAATATACTCTCCTGTAATCTCATTGTTGCAGCATAGGAGCTAAATGTGTTACATTTTCTTCCCTTACCCTGAATAAGTTCTAAAATTTTAAAGACCCTGATGTGACAGGAGATGGACTTTAAAATCAACTAAAACCAAGAAAATATCTGATTTGAGTGTATGGAACTAGATATCAATACCCCAAGCCCCATAGGATTTAGCATTTTAATAAGCTGTGGTTGTAGGCTATTGGCAAGAAATCTCTATCAGTCTAAGACTGAATTCTTCAAGTCTCCTTTTGTAACATTTTAATATTAGGTTTAATAAGAAGTAGGTGGTTTATTTCTCATAGTATACAATAAATATTTTTAATCTGAATCATGACAGAGTTCCGGAGGTGACTTTTTTAAAGCCAACAAAGCAGTGTTACTGGAATGTCTTGTGGAAGTACTCAGTGATTTGTCATGGAACATGAGAATAAAACTCTGTAAAAAAAAAGTAACTGTCTTTTCTATATTCAAAGCAAAAAGATGTAATAATGGAAATTTTATTATTCTAGTTACAGTGTTATATCCACAAATTTTTCTTGTGAATATCCAGACCAAAATACCTAGATGCATTTGGAGGCTTTAAATCTGTATGGGGCACAGAATAAATATGGAATCAGAGAGGTGGTACAGTCAGGGGAATGAAGCACTGGTTTCACAGGGGACTTTAAGGAAGAAGAGGATATAGACATAAGAAATTAGAGCTACAAAAGGTGTTCTCCATATGAGACTGAGGGAAGGATAAGGGAGAAAAAGTGGAAGAAGCAGGAGCTTCATGCATCTGGCTTTCATGTTCCAGCAGGCTGAAATGGGTTCATTCTAGAGTTTTGCTTTTCTCAAAAATCCAAACTTTTGTTCCTTCTGAGGTCTGTGTATTTCTGTTTGTACCTTACTGTGTCTTGCAGGTGGAAATTACTCTTTCTTAGCTTTTTCTTCTTTTCACATCAGAGCAAGACAGCCTCTTAATCCCTGTGCGTCTTGGGAGACAGCAGGGAGGAAGGTTCCTCTAGCCACCCTGGTCCTGCTGGACATGTGGCCCTGAGCCAAAGGGGCTATGGTCAGCTGCATTTGCCTGCCCAGGAGTGACTCCCCTTCTTCACCATCAGAACAATCACTGCAGAGTGCACTTCCAAAAGCGTTATAAAACCTTGCTTTTATAACGAGCCGAGATCTGCTATTTTTAATGCTTGTTCTAATTAACACTGTAGAAATCAGTTATGTTTTTAGGTTCCTCGAAAGCAGAATATCCATAAGTCTCAGAGGTGTTCGGGGCTACTTCCAGCTCTGGCTGAATGTTCTAACAAAAACATCAATAACTAACTGCAAGGTTCAATTTCTTAATCAACACTTACCTAGCTCAAGCCAAGACTTATATCCCTAGTTCATCTGCATATTTTTGTATTTTAAAGAAGTGACTGCTCATATGGCAGCCTTTCAGCTTGGATAACTAATTAGAATTCCCTACTGATTTGCAAGCATTCATCTGTCTCTCTTCTTCTGACCCTTACTAGACATATTAAGTTGTGGCTTTTTCTTTTTGGTAGGAGAAGCAAGAGGAAAGATATGAAGGCTGGGGAGGAGAAACATGAGTGAGGAAGGGCACAGGCCATCTGTGCAGCAGTGAGTTTGGGCAGTTGTTGATGCTGTTGCTGCTTCACGAGAAAGCAACGTCCCACCAGGTACATGGGCACAGCCTGTCATGTTACGCTACAGCCTGTCCATGACCTAAGGGACCATGTACTGGGATAAATGCATCTGAACCCAGCCTAATCTGAGACCTCTCAAGGACCTTCTCTAAGTAAAATTTTCATAATCTCTGAGAGTCAGAAAGCATGAAAAATGTGATCTGCCCTTTTCATAATTCAGGGGCACACTTGCCAAGAGGGTGATATGTGTGTTTTCCCTGCCATGTGTAACTGGAGTCAAAACAGAGTGTGGTCAGGTCCTGTCAGAGAGCTGATTTTTTGACTTGCCATGCGGTAAGCAGCATGCGTTAGTCCCCAGTGCCATTGCCAAGGAATATTTTAAAGCCCCTTCCACATTTTGTTGGATGCTTTTTCCACAGTCAGAAATGACAAGCATCCAGCTTGAAATCAGTCATGTTTTTGTTTTCTATCTTCTTTGAAAAACAATCAATGAAGTACTGATGTTGCATTGTGGGCAGAGGGAGTACATTGTTATGGCAGCTTTCATTTAACTGCAGCTGTAAACATTATGTTGGCAAATCAACTTTCTTCTCTCACTGAATTTGCTCTCTACAGCCCTGTAGTTCAGGGAAAGCTGTACCAAAATGCATGAAACACTGAAAAGCAAGAAGCCATTTATAGCAGAAACAGCCATGGAAAATAATTGACCAGAGACAGCCCATATTAAATTACCAGTGATAGATCAAGGAACAATTGCACAGGTTTGAATAATGGAGCTTTGCATCTTTTTCTGATGTTCAGACTAAGATTTGATTTGAAAACTGAGGTGTCCAATCACTGCTAATAGCACCTTTGAAATACTCCAGCTTCATTCACTCTACAGTCCATGGGAATAAAGCCCTCTTATTTTTCCTAAAAGCAGACTACCATGTTACTATGAGCACTTACATTGAAAATCCAAAATACTCAGTAATCTGAATTTTTCAGGAGGATTGAAACGCTATTTATTCTTTGCCACAACAATGAAAAAAAGGAAAAAAACAAAGAGATAAAATTACTGTAATTTCAGCTCTCTTAACTTTCTACCATCCAGCTTGGGGACTGGTATGCCCTCTCAGAAGCAGCAGAATGAAGACTCACGTCAGTCAAAGGAGAAATTAACAGTAGTTTTTGCTAAGAAGAAAACCCAGAGTGCTCCTTGGCTTCTGTCTTTTACAGCTCCTCTGAACCTCATTCATCATGGGTCTGTATGGCTGGGAGCTTTGGAGTGCTGAAGGAGTTCCCTCCACCCTTTGAGACTGGAGAAAGATTTAGGAAATTTTTGTATTTATGGAAGAACAGCCATTGTTTCCTTCCTAAACCTTAGGGGTGGGGAGGAAGATGCATGGAGTAGGGGAAACACTGATTAGTGGCAGGTGAACATATTCTGCACCCCAAAAAGTGATTAAATATTACTAGAGAAAAATAATCTATTTATGAAACTGCACCTACCATTCTTTGAGAAAAAGTATACAATTCAAATTTGACACAGTCCTTTAACTGACTCTTACTAATACTTGGCTTTTTAGCTCCTCATCTTCCCTACATTGGAACCCAAAACACATCTTTTGGGTGGTGGAATTCAGTACAGCTGCATTAATTTCAGTGAAGTTGTAACAGTTCATACCAGAGGAATGTCTGCTCTCAGGACTAATAACTACCACTATGATTGCTGCAGAATCTGAATGTCAAAGCTTCCTTCTGGCCCATTAGAATCTGAGCACCACTGAGCTTAAAAAAAAGATATGTGCCAGCAGCCTTCCTGAAATCTTCGCTTCTACTTGAGAATTGACAGCCCTTGGCATCAAGTACCTTGATTGCTGTGTTCACAAGACTACCTATCACCGAACGTTTCAGCTGGAGTTTTACTGTTTATATTCTAAATGTTCTCTGTTTCTAGAAAAAATACTGCCATTACGGTGGCTGAGTCAAAGAATGGTCAAAATTGGGAAGGCTGGCATTATTAATCATTAGAAGCAGCTTCACTCTTGCACACAGAGAAGAACAGATAAACAGATAAATTAAACAGGTAAACAGGTAAAGTATAGCTTTAAACACACTGAACTAATTCCTTCCCTAGGATATTTATTTTTTTTTCCTTGGATACTTACAAATTGGGCAGAAAGGAAAGTTTAAACAAATAATGTATATATTTACAAGTAAATAGTAAATCATATTCTGCAAACATACATTTTAATGTATTATATACATGTGCCTGTGGATTAGATTTATATAAAAAAGAAAACACTTTCCTCTTTTTGAATATACATATTTGAGTAAGAACCACATGTATCCATCCCATGTGAAGGATGCTTGTTAGCTGAGTGAGTGGAGTTCTTTTTTCTGGTCTCTACATTAATTTTGAATAGGTAGTCCATTGCCACTGGATGTACATCAAGAGAAAAACCTCTGTCATTGAAGCCTATAAATAAAATTTTATTCTTGTACATTTTTGTACTCTTCTTGGCGTGTGTTCCTATTACTTATGTACCTCTGCATGACCATAGCAGAAAGCAAAGAACAAAACATTTACTAGTGTTGGATGTATTCTGTCAGCAGCTGAAATATATGTTTTTTTGATTACTGAGGAAGGCTTTGACTTATGTGATGTTAACAGACAAAACAAAGTTTTAAAATATCTGAACAGAAGAGATTTTACTATATTTTTGTTTTAATTTAAAAGAAATATGAATATTTATGCTAGTACATAACCTTATTCTTGTAGACTTGAAAAAGGAATAGGGAAAAGGAGCTTAACTTATTCACAGCACTAAAACATCTTTAAACAAACAGCAAAGTAGACAGACATATCATAATATATGAGTTCACAGTATATTTGGGACAGAAGAGTTTCTGTGTCACGTTTCATAGATTTGGGCAACTCTGGATAGGTTTAGCGTTCACAAACTAAAAGATTTATCACAGACTAAATTGACCTGTCAAGTGAAATAAGCTAGGTAAATCCTTGAATAAAGGCAAAAGATTAAAACTGCCTTTTTGCTTGCAACTTTAAATAAACAAACAATTGATTCCTTGGATATTATGATATTTTATATTGTCTAAAGAGACCCGTGATCATAAGAAGAAACAGATAGATCAGATAGATAAGCTGTACTGAGACAACTAAATACCAAGGGTTATTTATTAGATCTGGAGAACTAAGGCTCATATGGCTGTATGCAGAGAGCTTCAACTGAAAAGAAACTAATTTCTGATCTGCTCTCTGGCTGATAAACTGTAATTGGATGCTGATTGAATATAGTGAGACTTTTATTATTTTCTACCTTGTCTCACCTCACAGCCCTGATCATTTCCTACCAGAGACTGGAATAGGCTTTCTCAATCACCAGCAACATGCATTTAGCTTGCTGAGAAAAAGCACTTGATTAGTAACTTATAGAATCAAAGAATCATAGAATCACCAGGTTGGAAGAGACCCACTGGATCATTGAGTCCAACCAGTCCTATCAAAAAAGCAAGAAATTCAAATGACTTCTCATTTACTAAGCAAGATGGGATATAGCACACAAGGGAAAAATTTGAAAGGTGGGCCAGCATTTAAAATAAGGATTCAGCAGCTGATCACAAACTAATTAGTGAAATTATTTGATTATTTTTCCAATCTCTTGTGCAAATGCTATCCAAAGTCCTCCAGCGTCATTGATAGTAGGATCCTTCACAACTGTGATGTCTCCAACTGTCAAGGCATACCAAGCAGCTCAGCTTAGGCTTCTTCTATTGTATCAGTACCACTGAAGGACATAAGCAGTTAAAATACAAGCACTGCATTGGGTTTACTCCTGGCCGTTACTCCTACCCCAGTTTAAAGCTGATGAGAAATGTCAACTTTTCCTCAGCCCAGGCAGTTCTAGGCTTTGAGCCACAGCCTGATATTTGTGGGTCTTTCAGGAAGGCTTTTGCTGAAGCCTGCAGCCCATGAGGTTGGCACTGGGCTGGTTACCTTGCTGACTGGTTGCAGGTAGCCAAGGAGGAACAATTAGGTAACAGAAGAGGCAGAACCATGCAAGTTACTAAGGAAGTCTTGCACTAATGCTGAGCTCCATCCACTGTGACCCTGCTGTGGTTACGCAACCCATTCACCCCAGGCTCTTGAGCCTGAGGTATGATTGTAAGTGCTTAACTTTCTCTTCTTGTTTCATGGCTGTTTCTTCAGTCTCATGCTGTGACATGAGAAAAACGTTTGTGTCCTTTGGAAGAGAAATATGGCAGTACAGATTTTACCATGTCTTATACCCTGTTGGCAAATAAAGAGTCATCCTATGACATCCAGGCCTGGACTTCTGTAAATCCTCTTCTGAGCTAATCAGCTCTTCCTTCAACCTAAAACCCAACATATTGAAGACAGGAGGGACAAGTGGCATCAGGGTCTCAGGACACATAGCAGTGTGCACTTGTGCTACCAAAAGTAGTTGTAGGAACCTTTGTCTACAGCTTTGAAGACTGCAGCTGAACTCAAATCTACATCTTGCTAATATTCAGTTCCTAAGAGGTAAGGCAGTATAATACTTACTGTTCTTTTTTGAATATTGCTTCTTTTTGGTTGGCCTGGTCAATAGAAGGTCTTGAATACTAGTTTTGTAAAATAGTCTAAGCTGCAGGAGGGTCCAGGTTGCAACAAAGTTTTGTTTGTAACAACTTTGTTGTATGATTCCAATAAGGATCACCAATGAATCAGTGTTTCCCCATAGACATGATTGAATGGCACTATTTGAGTGCATTCCAATACCTGGTAAACCCAGAGTGTAATTTCTTTTTACTTCATGTAGTCCTGAATTAAACCTTTTATGAACTCAAAACTGCTTTACTCATGCTTTTCTCATGGTTGGGACTTCCTGCCATGTAAAATACCCCTCTGTTCCTTCAAAAACCCTTGCAAAAATCCATCTGTTCCATAAAGAAACACATTATCATTAAATGCTGTACTTTCTCACTCTGCCCTGTTATTAGGGAGACTGTATTACACAGGCTTTATCCTTAAATCAAAGGGAGAGGCTTATTGTACTTGCCTTCCATTTTCCATCTACAACAAAACGTCGTGTGCTTATGTTGCCCATAAGTACCATATAATATAGTTTTCTTTAGTAAGGCTTTATAGTGACTGATTGTGAAAGTAATTGCTCAAACTCAGTGAGAAGAGGTTGAACTCAGGCAATTTGTTTGCATCTTTATGTGTAACAGATAATACCTGAGCTTCCATTAGCTGTAGGAGCACAAAGAATTTTAGAAATGGTGTTATGTGTATTTTTCACTTAGACTTCAGCCCAAATCATAAAAACGTGCATTTTGAAGAGGAGGTATCTGACTAGAGCTGGAGGATGGTCTATATGTTTAATCAGCTTACCCTGTTCTAATAAATGTCACATTGTAGCGTACAATAATGTATGAATTTTATTCCAGGATGGAAGCAAACTGGAAGATATGGACCTAGATTCCCTTGCTATTGATAGGTGTGGGGTTTAGAATTAAGAATGTGGTTAAATACCTTGAAAGAAAATTGGGTAAATACTTACTGACACTGAACAGCATACGATCTGTCTGGTGTTTGGGATCACTAGTATGCACAGAGAGAGAGAGTGGGAGAAGACAGAAAGGATGCCAGATACTTGCCTCTTCTTTTGTGTTTTAGAAACCAGACACATGAGACAGGTATCTTTACATATCTCATAGGGAGAATTTTTGTAGTTCAATGACATTCTCTTGCAGTGATGATTTGATATAGAAAATTTATTTCCTTAAAATTTACAAGCTTCTATTGTTATACTTGCTAAGATGTGCATGTTAAAAACACACCATAGTTCAAACATGAACATTAAGCCAATAATAGAAAATATACATCTGTAATTCAAAGTTATTTGTGTATGCATGACTATTTAGCCAGGTTGCTCTACCAATAATGAACATATGATAATGCTATATTCTGATTAGAATTCATTGTGACAGGGTATAAGCAGGGGCAGGAAAATCAGTAGCAATTAAAATGTTTGTTTTGCCTTCAGTAATTCCATGGAAGATCAATCTGCATGCTTGCTAAGGCAATCTCAACACCTCTGATTTTTTCACATTATATTTCAGTGGGAAACGTATATATTTACCTGCTTTGAAATATCTTCATATGAAAACACCCAAGGCTTTATCACATGAAATATCAGGGGAAGAAAAAAAAGTCACACTCTTCATAATTTATTTGTTTGGACAAAATATAGACCTAAAAAGGGATGTAAAAAAAAGATGTAGCTGCCACCTTGCTACTCCAGTAAGCGATGAAAGAAAAATATGGAAAGAAGGATAAAGAGAAAGGCTGAGCATACCCGATAGCTGCAGAAGTTAATGGTGCTGAGCACTGTGTACATAAAACTAAGGCTATCTCCCAGTGCAGCACAGCTATTGAGGAGAAAACTCACCACCAACTAAACAAAATTACCTGTACTGTCAACAAAGCAAGATTAAAAACACAGCTCCTCACTAGGCAGGAAAGTGTATAAGCATATATCTCAGAAGGCCAGGAGTATGGATAAAACCTAGTCTCCTCAAGACATCAGTTCAGCACAGACCTGCAGCCTTCTGAGTAGCCCCTCTCTTGCCATGATGCTCTTTCTTTCTGAGACAATCATTTAGTCCTGAAAATATAGGAACCGTCTGCTCAGGGAGGTGGTTGACTTGCCTTCCCTGGAGGTGTTTAAGGTGCAGGTGGATGAGGTACTGAGGGGCATGGTTTAGAGATTGGTGGGAATGGTTGGACTCGATTATCCAGTGGGTCTCTTCCAACCTGGTTATTCTATGATTCTATGACTCTAAAAATCTCATCTTATTTGTTGTTTTTATGATGAATTGTGAGCACTGTGTTTTCACACAAAGGACATGAGAAACCTTGATGTTTAAGACTCTTATCCAGGTTGGCATTAAGGAATAAATTCCTGTCTGAATCCAGCTGCTTCTCAGTGTCTCACTGCCGTTTACAGTGTTGTTGGAACAATAGATCAAGACAGTCATACATCTACAGTTGAATTTCCTTCAACCAGTGTCAGCTTATGAAAAAAAAATGATACCACTGTTATTTAATACCTCGTACTCCTTCATTTTAAACATGTTTTTTAGCTGCCAGAGATGTGGTCAAAAATAGATTGACAACAGCAAAAAGAATTTTGAGTTCTTCCCATTTTTCTTGTTATAGAAACCTGACTTTAAGTTGGAGATGTTTGGTATATGGACAATGCAGGAAAAATGGGCCATTTTTAGCTAGTTATATTCCATTCGGTAAAATGTCAATGTATAATTTGCTCTACTATTTAACTCCTTATTTACCTTTAAATTCTAAATAAAAACAGCTATTAGGTGCATACTACCACAGAGGAACTCATCAGTAAAGCTTAAGTCCATCAGTTATGATACTCCTGTACTGCTTAGTTGAAACTGGTATTTGGTCTGTATGTATTACTTGTTGCTTTCCCAGTCTGGTGGGTGATCCTTTTCTGTACCAGTCATGAAGTGAGGGAAATGACAAGAAAAGTTGTAGCTCCCGAACGAATGTATGTATTAGTAGAATTGTATGAAATATACATATTTCTTCACAAACATGCCTCATAATATACTGGTTTTTTAATCTAAATATAACACACTTTTACTGTATATGAGAAGATGGTTTGGGTGGAACAGTATGATGGAAAGCTATCCGCACATTAATTGTCAGTTCAGAATGACTGTGGAAAGCAATCCCTTAAATCTCCAACCATATCTTTCTGACAGGCTTATAATCTCTGCAAATTGTTAGTAAGAGCAGTGAACAAACCTGTCAGCAATTCTGGCTCCCACTGCTCTAATTTGAAGGAATGTGCAAAGTGCTGGAGGAAACTAGGGAACTGCAAATAGCTTGTTAAGTGCAACTGATGAAATACAGACATAGTGATGCACAAGTGTCTGCCAGAGCTTAATGCTACCCATGCCTGAGAAAGTTAGAAAATTTTTCTGGTAGAGGTGCCTTGGTTTCTTACTGAAATTGGAACAGACAGTGCAGAATGAGTGGAGAACCTGTGAAAAAACCAGCACCAATACCATTGACCTTCAAATCCTGACAAATTCTCTTGGTTCTGCTGTCTGAAGGGGGAGTGACAGTGTCTTACTGTGAGTTGGGTGGTATTGCCTGTGAGGGCTTCTCTGCACTCAAGGCTCTGCTGTGTCTCACGCTCCTTGCCTCCCCAGCAGAACCATCACGTGGTATACATATATACAGGAGACAACCTAATGGCCTTTTGAAGCTCTGAATAAGCAAAAAGATAAGGCAGGCTCCAGTGCCTGGAACCCAAGAGTTCCAGTATATGCTAACGGTCCTATGGAGGGTCACCTGAGTCTCCAGCCCCTTGGTCTGGGAGCCACATTTCAGCTCAGTAGAACACAATCTGTGTCTGAGCTGTGTTAGAGTTGTCTCTGTCTCTAGAACTGTCTTCTGCACAGGTCTTGAGCACATTTCTGAGTGGTGGATTAATCCGAGGCATGTATTGTAGCCTGTTTCCAGTCCTGTCTTTGGCCTTCTTGGCAGGATGGACTTCAGACACTTGTGGTAGTCTTGCTTTCAGTTTATCTGTTGCATCATCTTTTGCTCCTGACTGAACTCTCTACTGTGTCCGGTACTGTTTTTGGACCTTGTCACTACCACTCAGCTCTGCACAGTACAAGCTCCTGGCTCCTGGCTTGCTTGCCAGCCTCAGCCTTGTCCTGCAGCCTCAGAGTTTTGTGTAAACTGTGAGTTTAGTATATGTCCTGAGTTTGCATACATAACTAGTCTGATATCATACGCAAGTTATATTTTTGGCTACTCAAACAGCCAGTTAGAAATGTAATCCTGTCATTCAAATGCATCAATAACCAGTTGTTGTATACAGTTGTTGTATACAGTAGTCTGCAGGAGATGTGCCAGTATCCTCTAGTCATGATCAGTGAAGATGTCCAGGCCTGCTGTCTCTGCTGAACATGGAATGTGCGATACTTCCTTTTAGCACTGACATTTTTCTCCTTCCAGTACTTCATCCTGTTGTCATTTCTATGTTGCAACACTGCAAAGATTTGTGTATTAGCTTTAGTCCCCACAGTACCCAAGCTCTACCTCATTCCCATGAGGTTACTCTCATATTTACAGTCAGCAGACATGACTACAATCAGCTGAGCGGTTTGCACTAAAAAGCTTCTCATAAACAGAGTGAGTTTGTCTGCTGCTTAAGACAGTTGTAGGCTCCAGACTGTGTCAGGATTTATTCATGTAAATTAAGAGATTGCCCCATAGCAGGTGGTAGACAGCATGGGAATTGTCTCTTTAAATTTTGAAAACTAAAAAAGAGCAAGGAATGTCTCTAGATGGAAATTATACAGACACCTATAGGAATAAAACTGCATTCTCTAACTTTGTATGTGTTTTACCTAATTTCAGGCTAAACTGACATTCCCTGCAGTTTCTTGGCACCCTCACATGACAGTGCTTGAGTGCTTGGTATTTCACTAACTGAAGGAGGTTTGGGAACAAATTAATTACCCTCATGAAATACACTTAATGTTTGGAACGTTCTCTGTCTACATGCTTTTGTGACAGAAAATTTAGTTTCTAACTATATTTTTTTTCTGATGTCAGACTCCAGCCTGGAAAATTCCAGTGCTGTCAACTGTTTCAACCTGATGTTATAAAATGTTGAAACAAAGCTCAGTTTTGAGAAACTTTTGGATTGAGTCAGAATAGTTTGCCGTATGAAAGACATCTGTTTGGGCTTGGTCTGTAATCCTGTTTCACATTGCACTGTCCATCTTGGAGCAACAGGGCTTCAGAATTTACATAGCTGCTCCTCAGTTATTTTTGGCTTCCTCTCTCCGCTTGTGAGGGGAATTATGCAATTCCCCACTCTAACTAGACTGCCTGCTGCCACCCCATGGATCAGCTCTTGGACTGGCTTTAGAGGGCAGCCCCATGAAGGAAAATAGATTGGCTGCAGCCCCCTTCACAGAAATTATCCTTTGTGGGTGCATGAGACCAGAAGCTGATCAGACCAACTTGGGCAACTGTTTCTGAACATCCTTATAAATCATTCTTCTTGGTAAAAGATAGTTGGCAAAAATGTTAATAAATGAAAGAAAATAATGTGCTCTGTGTTTGTCTGCAATTCAAAGTTTCCTGAGACACAGCCCAGCAAGTCCAGTTGTCTTCAGAAAACAGTATAACTAGGTGTACCATTAAAGAGCACTTCTGCTTGGGTGTGTAGTGACAGATTGTTATTTTAAGTTCTAGGGTTGGAAATCTTGTAGCAAATGTTAGCTCTTTTTATCTTTTTATCGTGGCTCAACTCATCACTGACAGTTGCATTGCAGCAATGAGTGGTGAAGTGGGAAAATCCAATTTATAAACCCTCAGAACTTGATTTCCAAGGATTAGTAACACAAGAATAATCACCACTGATGAGGTATTATAGCTTTCATGTATTCTCTCATTCTTTTTCACCAGCTTTTTTTTTTTTTTCTTTTTTTTCACCAACCAGTCTCCTTTTTGTAAGACAAATCAGAGCAATGCTGAAACAAGTCAACAGGAAGGGACAGGTGTTCTGCAGTAAACTGTTAACCCCATGTTTCTTTTGTGGGGAGAAAATTCTCTTGCCATATTATATTATTGATTTTATCCAAGCAAAATCCACACTGCAAACTCTTCTTTTATTTGATAATATTTGAAGGATTTATAAAGCTTCATTTGTAAAGTTTCTCTTTTTGGAGGAGGGGATTGAAGTCAGTGTAAAGATTATATTATACTGCCTCCCTTAACTCTTGGAAAGGTAGTGCTTGTGTCTAGGCTTAAATTGCAAGCCAGTTATGTAGGAACATCAGGCTTTCAGTTCTCTAAAAGCCTGAGCATAGTACTGGTGCCTGCAGAGTAATAAAGCTGATGAACAGTGACGTGCTATGGAAAACAGAGATAATAACTGGAAGTTTGTTTCTCCTACAGGTTCTACTTCAGTGCTGAAGGATTATTCCACTCTTACAAATACGATATGAGACACAAAATTATTAATGCATTTCCTTAGAGCCAAGATTTTATTTACCTGAGAAATGCAGAAATCCCTCAGCAAAGGAATTTGCCTAATCAGCACTGACTATTCTGATCTTGTATTTGCAGTAATGTTTGAGCAGCAACTGGCTTAAGTGACCTTCAGAGGGCCTTCCTTAATGTTTATATGATATTCTCCTATACTACTATTTTAATGAGAATTTACTACAACACTTCAATGGAAGACACAGAGTCATCTTCCCCGCACCATTCCAGCTGTCTCCATCTCACATCTCATGTCATAGTTTTCATAGAATCATAGAATGGTTTGTGTTGGGAGAGACCTTTAAAAGTCACCTAATCCAACCCTTCTGTGACGACCCTCATTTAGTCTTATCTCCCTGCCAGTAGCCTTTCACAATACCTTTCCTAGCCTGAGTTATTCTTCACATTCATGGCAATATTACAGATAGAATTCAAGAAGTGCTGCAGCCAATGTCTGCTACAATGGCACTAATATTTCTCTCAGGAAATATATTTCTTGTTGTGCCCTAGGAGAGCATTTGCTTTGTTTCATGGCTGTGTTACAATGACAGTACAATAGAGAGTCTGGCATCAGCTATCACACCTTTGTAATTTCGAAATGATTTTCTGTGGGCTTATGGGAGAAGTTCTAGGCATTTCTTACATTTACATTGTGCACCTTGTATGAATTCATTCAATCAGCCTCTATTACCCGTGGCCTTGAGGTCATGCAGTAATTTCTGCATTATATTTCAATCTTCCTGCACTGATAATGGCTCCTAATATTGGGTCATCTGTACTTTCGTTAGCAGATCCGTGCTTTCAGCTGAGGTCTCTAATAAACTTGTATTTTCTACTTCTCACTCATTTCCTACTCAGTATTTCTCATTAACACTTTTCTGGACACTTTTTTCCACCTCATTTCTAATATGCATCCTTCTCTCCCTTCTATTCTAAATAGAATATGTTCTTCTGTTGGTGGACCACCAGCATTTTGAATGTGCCCTCTGGGTGATTTCCACCCAAAGAAATAATGCTAATAGCAGAGGAGGAAAATTAAGAAGGGAAGCAGCAGCCTCCCCTTTCTCCACTCAAACAACAGCCAAGCAAGAAGTGCTAAAAGGCAGAATTTGCTCTCTGGTCACACCCTTATGTATGTTCAGGGGCCTGTCTGGAGTCCAAAAAGACAGAATGGCAGAAAAAAAGGTGATACTGATGAGCTGCTGTTCTATTTTCCTTGCTTATCTGCTGTATTCCGTTACTTTAGCACTCAACTTGAGCTACAGAGTTCCCAAACTGCTTGAGATGGGAACATCCTCACTGTTGATGTCTGTGTTTATATATTTATTTCGTACAATCTTGAGAACTCTATTCTGAGATACCAGAATGCAAATTAAAAAATATCTCCTTTTCCCTACCCCTCAATTGTTACCCCTCTAAAGAAACATTCTTTAGAGCAGGTTGCAGTATATCCAGCAGCTACAGCACACTTGGAGCAAGAAACCTGCTTTAGTTCTTGTACCTAGACCTGAGTTGGTCTGCTGGAGTCAGCATGTCTGGAATATTGTACTGAGAGGACCTGCTTTCTCTGAGGGCCTGACTACTCTGAAGTGATGAAGAGATTAATCCAGTTTAAGTGTGTGGATATTTTTGTGCCCAGGTTAAACTATAGTAGTGAGTGACTTGTTAGTTTTCTTTTAGAGTTTTAATGAGGCTTAAAAAACAAGTAAAAAGATTATTTAAAAGTACATTGTTTGCACTGTTACCAGATTACTCAGGATTTTATCTTGTTTGTAGATTGCAGTGAAAACCAGAATGTAAAATTTATATATGACTTGAGAGGTCATATATGCATCATATATAATGTGGCATGTTTCCATCAAAATAAATAAATATGCCTTTTCCAGATGGAACATAATTATTTGTCAGAAGATAGAAACAATAATAACTTTTTTTTTCATAACAGTGTACTGATGGAGAAACTTCTAGTACCACAGCAGCACTGACAAGCAGCAGGCTAGATCAGAATCCTGGGACATGTCCCCTAACTTGGGTCCAGATTGGTCATCTGGAGAACATAGCAATTTTTGTATTTATATGAAATCTTTAATAGGAAACACTGTAAAGGTCTAGCTGGGAAAATTCACATGATACATTTAAAAAGGCTTGGTCTATCTTTCTTAAGGATGAAATAAGGCTGCTTCTTAATCAGGATGGAATCTTTTGCTGGAGACTAGAGGGAACTGATGCTGTCATTATTTCTCTTCCATAGAAAGGGAACATCACTGATTTCAGTGGAGCTGTCACTGAGTTACATGAAACCATGACATACACTATACACTTGAAACATGAGCAATGGGCTATCACATCAAACATTTCACTGAAGGAACATGAGCATCACTAGACTTCTATAAAGCATGCCTCTGTGAAGCATGCCTAGTACTATTTGAAATGTGGTGTGGGTCATCTATACCTGCTGCCCTGGAAGGAGGGGAGAACACTGAGTGCTGCCCAAGGCCTGGTTGGCAAGGCTACCCAGGAGCCTCTCTGTTTCTTACAAACCTAGACCAGGCTCATGACACCCTCACTGAGCTTCTGCCACCTTAAAACCACTACTCACTGCTTCCCCAGCAGCAGGATGGCAAAGAGATATTACAGGGTACAGAACTTGTGATTAGTGCATGGGAGTCACACCGGCAGCTTCTTCCTATTGGAGATAAGAAGGTTTTTGTTCCCACTGCACCAGCCTATAAAAGAAATGCACTGCTATTCCTAAAGAGATCACAGAATTGTAGGATCATTTAGGTTGGAAAAGACCTTTAAGATCTTTTTATGTATAACCATTAAACTAACTCTGCCAAGTCCACACTAAACCATGCTCTTTTAAATACCACAAACTGCTTCCCTGGGCAGTCAGTTTCAATGCTTGATAAACCTTTCAGTGAAGAATTTTTTCTTACTATCCAGTCCAAATCATCCCTGGTACAGCCTGAAGCCACTTCCTCTCGGCTTATCGCTTGTAACTTGGGAAAAGAGACCAACATGAACTTCAATACAACTTCCATTCAGATAGCTGTGGAGGGCCATAAGGTTTCCCCCTCAGCCTCCTTTTCTCCAGACTGAACAACGTCAGTTCCCTCAACCACTCCTCATAGGTCATGTTCTCTAAATCCTTCTTCAGCTTCATTGCTCTTCTTTGCAAATGCTGAAGCAGCTCAATGCCTTTCTTATAGTGCAGGGCCCAAAACTGGACACAGGATTTGAGGTGCAGCCTCAACAGCGCTGAGTAAGGGGGAACAATTACTTTCCTGGACATACGGTTTCTGATAACAAGCTGGGATGTTGTTGGTCTTCTTGGCCACCTGGGTTCACTGGTGGCTTGCATTCAACCAACTGTCAACCAGCACCCCCATGTCCTTTTATGCCAGGCAATGTTCCAGCTATTTGTTCCCAAGCCTGCAGCATTTCATAGCATCGTTGTGGCCTAAGTACAGGACCTGGCACTTAGCCTTGTTGAACCCCATCCTGTTGGCTTCAGCCTATCAGTCCAGACTGTCCAGATCCTTCTGTAGAACCTTCCTACCCTCAAGCAGGTCATCACTCCTGTCCTACTTGTTGTCACCTGCAAACTTACTAAGGGTGAACTTTATCCGTTCATCCAGACCATTGGATTAAGATATTAAACAGAATTGGCCCCAATACTGAGCCCTGGGGAACACCACTTACGACCTACCACCAACTGGGTTTAACTCCAGTCAGATCTTCCTTCTGGTCTTTCTTGTGTATGAGTGTCACATTTGCTAATCTCCAGTCAAGCAGGACCTCTCCAGTTAGCCAGGACTGCTGATTAATGATTGAAAGTGGCTTGGTGATCACTCCTACCAGTTCCTTGAATGCTCTTGTGTGGACCAACCCGCAGACTTGTGCATGTCTAGGTGGAATAGCAGGTTGCCAACCATTTCCTCTTGGATTATGGGGGCTCTATTATGCTCCCTGTCCCTGTCTTCCATCTCAGGTGGGTGGTTATCCAGAGAACAACTGGTCTTACTATTACAGAGTGAGGTGATGAAGGTATTAGGTACCTCAGCCTTTTCCTCCTTTGTTGTCACTAAGTTTCAACTGCTGCATCCAATAAAGACTGGAGATTCTCCTTAGCCTTCCTTTTGCCACTGATATACTCACAGAAAGATTTTTTTTTTTTT